>OY540802.1:18305383-18593748 GCA_961205885.1 Ptychoptera albimana
CCAGCACTCGATAAATTCGCCAAACGAGTCATCCACTGATAAATTTTTTATTTAATAATTAAACTAAATCACCTATCAGCCTCACCGCTTTACTCTAACTATTTACTTAATAATAAACTTAGACGGTACTAAACGTAGTCCCTAAACGTTCATTCACAGCAATATTCGGATGAATCGTTCGCGATAAATTGTCCGGTGATAAATTGTTCATGTACGTTTCGTACTCACACTCACAATTCGTACTCAATGGATGTTTATTCTTCAGTTTTTTACTTTTTAAAAAGCAGCATTATGCTCAAATTTATTTTTCCTCTATAATTATGTCTTTTTTTCTTATTTGTTATTATTTATTTTGCCAATTAAATTATTATTCTAATTTCTTTATTGTTTTATGGAAATTACAAAACAAAAACTACATTTCTCTTTTTGTTTTAACTTATATTATGCTAATTTACGTATTGTATTAATTGAAAAATTATTTATTTCTACTAATTATTATGTACAGCTTGGAGTTTTATTTTTAAATGTTTGCTTGCTTTAATTATAAATAATTTTTAAGTGGATTTTTTGCAGTATTTGCTGTTGACTTTTCAAGATTTTAGAAGGCATTTTAAGTTTCCTATATTTTGATGTACTTTTGTACGATTTCTATATACGTTTTTTGCTAATTATTTACATCTAGATACTGCAATTTATACGAGTTTTAATTTAATTTTACCATTTAAAGTTAACTAGAGATTAAATAATTCAAATTAAAAGTAATTAAAAGATGATGCGACTTATTGACATTTTATTATAATGCTTCTTAAATCTATGTATCCACCATAATGCATCTTAGTTATTCATGTGTTAACATAAAAATTTTGCAAGAAATCTAAATTATTTTCACGATGTTGATATAGTCTTTGTAGATTGTCCTTTTTTTTTGGTGCACATAACAATAAATAATTAAGAATTGGTCTTTTAAATATAATTACGGCAAGATTTTATCATTTGACAAAATCTGTGCTTTTTATGTAGACTGCATATTAAGAAATCAAATAAACATAAAAAAAATGGACAATTACGTGTGTTTTTAGGCAGATCAAGGTTTTTTTTTTGCCGTCATTCTCATAATACCTTTACACTATGGTCAATATGCTGTAAACATGCAATATTTTCTAACACCAGAATAATAATAATAATAATAAAAAAAAAAGCTAAAAATCGTTTTTGTAGTCTTATCTCTTGGGAGCTTTTGTGACCAGTATTTTATTTTTTTTCCGGATGACTAAAGACATTTCTTTTTTCGTTTTTTTTTAATCAACAAAGCTTTGCTATTTATTTTTTCAATTTTAAATTGTAGAGAAAACTAAACTAAAAAAAAAAAACATACAGACTGAAAGCTTTTTTTCTTTTTCTTTTTAAAAATGCTTAACAAAAGTTTAAATTAGAAAAGAGAGAGAGACAAAAAAAATGTTTGTAAAAATGTTGAAATTAGAATAAGTTTCTACCTTCAGGACATTCACTTATCGATTAATGCTTTTATAAAAAAAAGAAAAGAAAATAAAAAAAAAAAAACATTTTATAAGGGAAAAGTTTTCTTCCTTTCTTGTTTTTTTTTTTTTTTAGAAAATCATGATTTACAATAACCGTCGGCAATTTAACTTTCTTTAATTTTTTTTTTTTTAATGAATTAAAATTTAAAATAAAACGTATAAACTATGTGCAAAAGGGGTGAAACATTTACACCATATTTGGTGTTTTAAATTTTATTTTAAATGATTATTGGTCGGTGGATTTAGTTAAGAATAGATTTTCTATTGTTTCCCATTTAAATAATGCTGAGGTGATTTTAAAAGGGTATCAGACTATTAATTGACTGACTCAAAAATCTTGTACTAAAAAAAAGCTTTAATTCTGAAAGCAAAGTAATAAGATTTAACTTAAGCAAAATTATAAATTAAAACGAAAATAGGGCAATGGGGAAAAAGGGTCTAAATTAATTAATTCTCCACCTAATGTTTATGTTTAAAACCTTCAAAATTTTATTATTTATCTAAAGTTAGTTTTATTCATATTTTAAATGATTTTGTTGTTACGTTAGGAAAAGCACTTGTCTAAAATTAATTTAAATTAAAATTGCGTTAGTTGACGAAATTTTAAAAATAAATTTAAAAGAAATATATATGATGAGTCATATTGTCGACTCCTACTCTCTAATTTATGAATAATTTATGTTAAAAATAGGTCAAATAAAAATTATAAAATCGTCGGTGTGAATGAATGAATTAAAATTATATTGTGCGAGTATGATGAGCACAGGTAAACCGTGTTATATGAAATTATGAAGAAATCGCATTGTTACTTGTAGTGTGGACACTGTATAAAATCAACTACTAAAATAAAAGATAGGAATGAATTGTGTTAAATTAACTATTTATAGACCATTTTCATGATTTTTTATTTAAAAAGTGTCCATCATAATTATCTATATAGCAAAGCTAAAAATACACCTTCCATTAAGCAATTCCTTTTAGAAAATTTCCTTTCTCAAAAACTGATGATATTTTATATGATTAAAGCATATTTTTGCATTTTTATTATAGAAAACTAATTAGATATTATTCTATAAAAAGGGTTTTCTACAACGGTAATCATATTAATTCTAATTAAATTATCCCTTTAAAACTCGAATCGAGAAAATCGATTAAATTAGATTAGATACATTTTATATTTTTACTTATTATAATTATGCTAAAGTATTATTGCCTTTAATTTAATTTGTTTATTTTTTATATTAAAATTATAGTGTGCCTAGAGTAATTACTAAATATAAGACTAATTAGATTTATTAATAAAAAGTTTACATTTACTCTTGTGTTACTATTACTCTCTTATTACAATCATCTTGTAGCTAGCAATTAAATTTAATTAAATCATTCAAAAGCAATTAGATAATTTTTTTTTGTTTCTTTTGTAAATATTAATAAATGTTTTTCTAAAACGCCATTCAACATCATTAACGGTAGCAACAGAAAACAATTCATGTTAACAGACAAAAGATTTCCTTTTAAATTGTTTTTCTATTGCTATTTTTTTATCATTTAAATGCAATAAACAATTATTGTATAGCTAAGTAATGAGGTAACAAAAACAACTCCTTCCAGTCCTTTTATCTAAAAACTTTTTCTATTTTTTTTTTTAATTTTATTTGTTAAATGGATGGGAAATAGAAAAGCACTATTACCACGATTATAATAGTATAATATGAATTGTTTGACGTAAATACGATAAAAGTAAGGAAATTAAATGTGACAATTGAATTAATTATGGTTGGATAGTTGAATAGAAGTAGATAAATGGATAAATCGTTAATGTTTGGTGAAATATTTGTAAACTAGGTTCTCTATAATTCTACTGCAATATATGTACGTCATGAAATTTATATAACAAAAATTCATTTGGATTGTATGAAAAATATGCGCAATTTATGTAGACGAAATATAAAATTCGTATTGAAATGACAAGATAAATCAGTGATATCTATTTTACATGTTTTTTTTTCTTCCTGAGATAGAACTTTAATAATATTAATACACATAGGTGTTATACTTCTTTTTATTTAATTTAATTGCATTAATAAATTCCATAAGGGTTAAATTCTTGTTTTTATTTGTGTACTGTATAATGTATCATAATAATTAGATTTTTTTTTTATCGAAAATATTATGCATATCCAGTTTATTTAATTAAATTTGTGACGAAATTTGTTTTAAAATGATATTTATCAACATTTATTACATGGAATGTTTAAATTGTTTGCATGGTTTATGCTTTTTTTTATATTTAATTGTTGCAATTAAAGTAAACCTGTGCTAAAATTTTCGTATGAAATTTCAATATAGATTTTCTGTTATAAAATTGTGCTGAATGATTGCATCAAAATGTCACGGTGCTTTTTTAATGCTTTTCTTTATACAGTACACCAACTGCTTATGTTCACTGCTTAAATAGTTATTGCATCTTGTCAAAGGACGATTCATTATTTTTGACCCAACACTGTCAATGTTGTAAACTTACTGAAGCTCCACCGGACAGTTTGTATTTGTTTTTATGTGTTTCATGCTACAATTTGAATAAAACTTTTATAAATTTAAATAATCAGTAATTATTACAACAAATGATTATAATTATTTAAATAAAAATAAATGTTTTGTCTGGTTTTTATGTGTTAATAACAATTCAACCTTCATACAAATTTAAGGTTAATTATTATACTTTTCTGTTTTATATATTTATTCACTTCTTTTTCTTTCTTATTAATTTAATGTTTTCATGGTCAAGTGCTATTAAAATTAATAAAAAAAAAATTACAAAAATTAAGTAGAAATCTTGATTTATTCATTAAATTTTATTCTCTATTTGTTGTTTGTAGAATTTCTTATATAATTCTGTTCGTCTGACTTTTTTGACCGATAAAACCTTATTTTTCATTTATTCGAAATTTTACTTTTATTCCAATGAAAATATAATAAAATAATTAAGATGGAAATTATGCATTCTTAGTTAATGATTTCATAATAACTGGCTGTGGTAGCATTATTATTTTATTTAGAAAATAATTTTTTTATATAAATAAATGAAATTCTTTTCTATATTCTACAAAATCAATAAAATGGAATTTCTCTTATTTTTATTTACAAAAAAAAACTATTCCATTTCAAAACGAAATTTGATATATTTTGTGATAACATAAAAATAGCATGCAAATCAATAATTTTAAAATATCAAAGTATTTTTTTTTTAATAATTAATAGAGAGTTCAGATATGAAGTTTATATATGGATACGTAAAGTACTTGAGAGTCATTTTCTTTGTCCTTTTTTACGTCATTTTTTTTTATTTTGCTATCTTTAACATAATATAATACAAGCAAACAAATATTAAGTACTAAGTACACGTAATCGTAAAATCGTTCTCCTCATATTTCAGTTTATTTTTATTTAATAAAAGCTTGTAGTTTGTATAAGAATAAGTTTTTAGAGCTTTTTGTATAGAAAAATTATCAAAAAAAAATTTTTTTTGTTTGCAACAAGAAGTTGGTAATGTGCTGCTTTTTTTTTTGGTATCATTTTATTTGTTGATAAACATTTATCATTGTACTTTCTTACCATGTAAACGATTTTTCTTTACTTTCTTCACTAGTTCAATATTTCATGATTAAATTCAAATGAAATAACAGCAAAAAAAAAAGAATAAACCTTTGCCTATTTATCTTTTATTCTGAAGAAATGAATTCGTATACGAAGCTGCTTTATGTGTTCCTGGGTTCCTTGCGGTAGTGTTGCTATAAACGTGTACTTTGCGTTACTTTTTTTTATTAATATTAGAAAAATAAAACTATTTTTAGGATGGATAATTTATTTTATTGTATTTGGTATAAATATATTGTAAATGATCCTTTGTTACAATCTTTTATCAACGATAATTATTTCTCTTAGTTTTTTTTTTTTTTTTGCAGGTTTGCTTATTTTGGTAAATAAAAATAAAAGTAAATGAACAGTAGCCGCAATTGTGAATCACTATAGCGCATGTACATGGATATAAATTTATTATCCAAAAATCCTGGTGACGGTATTGTGATGACGTCAATTGACGATAAAACTTGACGATAGAAATGTATGCTGCAGCATTTTTCGTATTAATTTTCTCTTTGTATTATTTTTTCGGTATTTCCTATATTTCTCCAAGATGATGTTTTGTCTTTGTTCTTTGGTTGTTGTTTGGTTAAGAAAAATAAAAAAAAAACATTTTTATATGGCACGTGATATCCAAATAGACACGAAGAAATGTTTTTTTTTTTTTTACTTTATTTGTTTATTTTGTTATTTTCCTTGTAATATTTCTTTATTAATTCTTTTCTTCTTTTTTTTGGTATAATACTTTAACAAGATTATTACAATACTAGAAGTAAAACAAAAAAATATTATTATATTATTTAAATTTCGATGAAACAAGAATAACTTTCAACAACCAAAAAAAAAAAAAAAAAAAATTCTAAAAAGCTTTTTCGCTTTTATTATATTAATCGATTGACAACTATTATTATTATTATTATATAAAATAAATGAGAGAGAAAAGATAAAATTAATTTAATTTTTTTTTCTTTTCTTGTCTATTTTTGTCTGTTTTTGTAACTTAATAATTTTCTTTTATGGTAAAGCAAAAAATATGTTAGTTGGTAACAGGCGTCTACATTGCAATGGCAAATATTGGGCGTCTCCATTTAATTTCTTTTTATTATTAGAAATATTATTACTATTTTATCAGTTGATATATTATATTCAAAATTTAAATTTCATAAAACTTTATTATTAAACAAATGAATATTACATTTAACTATAATAATGCAATAAGCATAAATTGTTTATATTAAATACAGAAAATGATTAAAAGCTTCCGAAAAAGCAAAAAGAAAAGAAAAGAAACGAAAACTTAAGATTTCAGTTTATTTATTATTTATTTTTGGTGTACAAAACTTGATATGAAGAACAATATAAAGTAAAATTGAAATTTAATACAAAGTTGTTTGGTTTCCTATTCTGCTTAACTTTTATGTAGTGTTTGTAGTTAATCCGCTTTAATATATCACAAGTTTATTTATGCTTTATGGTTTAGTTTTGCGGTTTTTTTTTATATTATATAATATCTGCTTAAATCACTTTTACTTGTAACAAGTTTTTTAAAATTCTATAAATAATCCGTTATCATTGTTTACTGAAAATTTTATTTCATTTACATAAGTTTTTGGAGTGTAGTAACATTATTTTGAGATAGACTTAGATTCTCTTTAATGTTTAAGCGTTCTATACATATTTTATATTTTATTATCATACAACTATATTTCAGAAGAAATGAGTAAAAGATCTCGAACTGAAACCACATAGTCTCGAAATTTAATCTATTCATAAATAGAAGATATTCTGATGATCTGTAGGTTCAGAAGAAGAATTTTAAGAAACCTTTATGAATATGGAATGTTTAAAACTATGTTTGAAATTTGATCCTGAGAAATAATATTAAAGATTTATTAATCCCTGACCTGTGAATTGTCCTCTCTATTTTTTATCATTGTGTAGTAAAATTGAATAATTAAAAATATTTGCGATAATATATTCCTTTTTTCATGTTTTTATTAAATAATTATTTTTTTCTATCTTGTATTGTATTATGCTTGCGGCCGGTTAGTTAACATTAAACGTGTTATTGTTATGTTATGTGACTTTGTTATATTAATTAAAAAACGAACGAAAAAAAATAAAAAAGCAGAATTTTTGTTTTCACTCCTCTTTGATTTATTTTGGTAAAATAAAAAACAAACTACACCCAGAAAATACACGAAAACAGAATAAACAACCAAAAAATGAACATTCAGAATAATAGAGTAAAATAAAAAAAAATCGCTAAAACTATGGTTTGTTGGCAAAATAAACTAGAGAATAGGAAAGAATTTTTCGTGTTTTTTTTTAATAATAAATAAAAAATTAAATTTCGATGTTAATAGGATTTTATAGTTTTTTTTTTTGGTCGTTGTTATTGTTGTTCGATGGTTTTGGTTTTGGTCGCATTTTATTTTTTGTGGGTTTGGCAACTTTTTTTTTTATTTAGAGTATAATAAACAAAAATTAAATTCAGAATATAAATTATTCTGATAATTATAAAAAAAAATCTCTATATGAAATGATAATGCAGCTTTCAGTATGTAACTGAGTGTTCAAATGATTTATTTACAGGACTTATTCGCTTTTGTTTTCAACTTTCTCATAGTAAATATTCTATCAAGGATATACTGAAGAGACTTAATCGAATATTCATAGATAAATTCATTGGATGTTGCAAACTTTATTGTATTTACTGCTCGTTACTACAATATTATTAGGCTTTGATATTCATTTTCAAAGATCAAAAGTTGATATATCAATTCGATCCTTTCTGAATTATCTTGACATGGTGACACAAAACCGATTTTCTTATTCTATTTTACAACTCACTATATTAGGGATATGTTTGTAATACGATTTAAAGTCTTTTAAAAGATAAAAAAAATTCGTACAATACTTGGCACTTTATCAAAAGAATGAAATTTCATTTAGCTTATTTTGCGTGTCGCATAATATAAAGTCTCCTGAAGCTAATAATATTTCAACGAATTTTAAAAATTTATAAAAATCAAAAGACAATATTTTAACAGTAATTTAATTTTTTGTTTAAACTAATTAAAACGCTTTATTGTTAGGCAAATTGAGGAGTCAAAATCATAAATCGGACACTGGTATGCACGGAAGTAAGGTATTATAAATAAAATTAAAAAAATTCCTAAACCCATTAGATCTCTCGCGTCTATGAGGATTTTTAGAAAGTATATATACGTCACACACAGCACCATCACCACCGCTATTTCTGCTTAATAAAACTTTTTCTCATTTATTACGTTGATTTGATTTAAACAATTTTCTTCATCATCTTGTTTTTCTTCATCTTCTTCTTTTTTTATTATTATGTAAAAATGTTACATTTTATGCATATAAAAAAAAGAACAAACGTAAGCAGCATCACGCACTTTATCAAAATACGTCTTAAAGTCTATTTTTGTGTATTCATAAGATAATAAAAAAATAAAAATGATGTAGTTATGTTAATGTGTAAACGTGAAATGATTTTCCTATTTGACTTTATTACAATTTTTTATTTATTTATTTACATTATTTCAAAGCAAAAAAAAATCTAAACTATTGTAAATTTTGTCGTCGTCGTTGTCGTCGCAAAGCTAAGCTAATAACAATCAATTCTTGAATAAATTTTTTAAGTTTTTATTTTTCTATTTTTGCCCTTTAAAAGCAATAAAAATTTGTTCATTTTTGGTATTATTCTAGACATAAGTTGAGTAACCTTATTAAAATTCTTTCAAATTAATTAAATATGAAAGTTTTTCTTGGTAATTAGAATTTCTTTTTTTGCGATAATGAAATTTTTTTTTTATTCAATGATTTTATTTGGGGTGTTTGCTTGGTTATAATTGTTTTTAGAGCAATTTATTTATTGTGTATATTTGTAAGAATTTTATTATTTTACTTTCGTGACACGATAATTAAAATATAAAATAGGAATTTGTGCTTACTTTTCTAGTGATTCTATTCGTCACTTTCCTTTCTGCTACTTTATTTGCATTTGAGTTTGTTTGCTAGAACGCATAAGCATTTTCAGCAATGAATGGCAAAATCCCAAATACTACACTAATTTTTAGAACGGTTTTTTAAAATTCTTAGGCATTTCTTTCAAAAGATTGTGGTAATAAAGAAGATGGGAAATACGATAGAAGGTATAACAAGGTTATGATATAACAGCAGATTTGACTTTATCTCTGATTGTCTTTGGGAACTTATTTTATCCGTCATATTTTATTCCTGTTTCATTTACCACTTGAAACATTAGAAAGCATCTATGTAATCATTTTAAAATAATTTAGACTCTTCTAAAAAATTAATTACTATAGATATGAATGTACTCTTTAGTATTTCTCAAATCGCATAACCATTTATTAAAATTCTAACATAATTTACATAAAAATACATTATTGATTACGAAATAAATTTATTTCTTTTTTGATAAAATATTTTGTTTTATTAAAATTTATTTGTCTAAATATAAAATTTAATGTTCTTACACCAGTATTGTATAAATTATTAATTTCAAGATTCCTTTGAGGGTAAAAAGTTATTACGATTCGATATAAATTTGACCACTTTGCATATTTAACTCTTGAAGTTATTACCAAATAAACTAATAAAACTGTGAAGGTTTTTTGTGTAAAATTAGAATTATGACTGCCGTAGCGAAGTCGTTTCTTATTAGTCAGTGATGCAAAAGTATGATTTAAGTAATTTTTAATATTTACAGTACATCGTTTGATAGATTATATGCATTTATATAGCAATAACCCGGCTGAAAGTTGCTTTAGAATTTCACTGTATAACCTGGTACGTATTCTTGCGTTAATCAGGTTTTAACTATAGTTTATTATTTATTGCTTTAGCTTAATTGAAAAGAATGTGAGAGCAGGAGGAGATAACTATAAATAGTTAATATAATTTGCTTTAAGATAAATAAATTATCATCATAACTCTTGTATTTTGTAATTTTATTATGTAAATACAGAGAAAGTTAAAGTCAATTCTTCTTTATCTCGGATGCTGCTTTTAAATTTATATAATCTCTATAAAACATTATTTATCTCCTATATTAGATACCCTTTTGATCTTGATGCTTAAAGCTATCACTTAAGAAAAGTTTATTCTGTTGAAAAATTGTTTTTTTTCCTTCTGTTTTACTAACAATTTAAAAGGTAGTTTTGTTACAAAATAACTTATTTTCTGCATGTTTCGTCTTTCTATTTTCATAGTGAAAAGAAGCCAGTTGAATTGGAAATGGTTATTTTCTGTTTAAATGTAGGTAAAAAAAAAAAAAAACTATTAGCGGTTTGGTTTTACCTTAAAAGTTTTTTTTGTTTTATTTTAGTTTATTACTCAGGGCGGGAAAGATAAATATACGACGTTTCACCATACTGCTATAATACCCTGCTATAATCATTATTATATTTACATTAAAAAATTATTTAATTTTTCTTTTTTCATTATTATTAATTAATCTTTGATAGTCATTTTATATATTAACGCCTACATTTATACGCTATCATCGATAATAATCTTTTTTTTTTCTTATATTAAAAATATAACCAACCAACCTTATATAATCAGCAACAACAGCAACAAAAATTACTTGAAATTATATTGAGAATTTCAATGATTCAGAGTTACCTTACCATCCACTTGTAGTCTCTTAAACCCTTAAAACACGCACGATATCATCGTCGTCGTCGTCAACCCACGTATAAATTTTTTTTTTGTTTTCCCTTATTATTGTTTTTTTTTTTTTTGTATTTATTCATGTTTTATTTGCAATCATTATAATTTTAATGTAGGTAGTTAGTTGGTTGACTGACTGGTTGAGTGACTGTGTAATATTTATAATGGTAGGCGTGTTAAATATAAAAGAAATGTAGAAGAAAATGCTGAATAACTCATTTTTGTTATTCTGTTATAATAAAGCATACACACACATAACACATACACACAATCTTTATCTAAATTGATTATGAAATTTTCTCACACAAAAAACATTTATTTAGGATTTTCTTTTCTTTTGTTTTGTTTTTCTTGTAAAAGCATAATAATAAAATGGTGAAAAGGTGAAAAATAGCCGCCAATAGTTACTATTTTATATTCTAAGTATCTTTTTATCTATGTTTATGTTAAATCAAAAATTAAAAAAAAAAATAAAGAGCTTTTGTTGAATTTACTTATCTTAGCTATAAAAGCTATCATATGCGCGTGTTTGATATAATTTATATTTGTGTGTGTGTTGTTATTCATAATATTCTAATAGAAAAAAGTCAAATTAATTACCTTAACATTAGCGAATTGTTGTTAATTTATAAGAATTACAAACGGTTATAGTAACAAGTTAATAAAGCAACAAAAACAAAATAAATCTTGCATAAGATTACACTAAAGAAGGAATTAATCAACACGCATATTATTATAATTATTAATATTAATATGATTAAATCTCTAATGCCAAATTCATTTTATTTTATTGTATATTTTGGGTGCACAACAACATCTTGCCCTTTGTGTATAATATAAAAAAATAAAAAGAAAAGAAAACCAAAGAAAAAAGCATTAAATAAGATTAATCGAATTTTAAATATATTTCTCGGTTTTGGTTTCAAAATCTTTTTCTTTTATATTATTGAATGTATTTGTGAAGTAAGCATAAAATATGCGCTGATACAAAATAACCTTGAATATATACTGTACAGTGGAGACGCCACATACTATTTATATTTTTTTTTTTTCTCAACATATTTTTCAATTATTTTTCTTCTTTTATTATTCTCATAAATTTTACTTTTAAATTTATTTTTCTTTTTTTTTATGTATTTGCAAATTAATTCGTAATACAAAATTTTTTTTTTTTAAATTAATAATAAAGCATTATATTCTATGTTAAAAATAAAATTAAAACTAAGATGTTGCGCGGGGAAGACAAAAGTTCTATTTAATATTGTTAATAAATTAACAACAGAATTATGTTTTGACAACATAATATGCTTAAATTTTGATGACTATGTTGAATATTAAAATATAATTATCATGGGTTAGTGATGTGGGGTTTGACATTAAAAAATGTAGAAAATTCTATGCAGGTGTTTTAAGTTTTTCTTTCAAAAGTTTTTAATTTTTATTTTGACAGATTTCATTAATTCCAAATTAAGTTTAAAAAAATAATTGCTTTTAGCAATTTTTTGATTCTTTTTCGCTTTATTTGTCTATGACGTGATAATGGTAATTTTAGTTGCCTAGTTAATTAGGAGATTTCCCTTAAAATTTGTTACTGAGATGTAAACTTTTTTGAGATAAATTAATTTCGGAAGTGAACAAGTTTAATAATATCTTTCTTGGCTTTTTGATAATCCAAAGTAAATGTATCTTTAGGTAATTTAATTATAAATGAATGAAATGTATTCACTTGTAATAAAATCAGAAAATTCTTTTAATTTTAATACCTGTATTATTGTAGCAGATGCTGCTCATTTATGCTAAAGGTTTCACAGTGTCATCTGCTTTGATTAATTCACTTGTGAAAAAGAAAATCAATTGATACCTTTTTGTTGTTAACCTTACACAATACCAACATCCTGTGATGTTGTCAAAATGTTACTCTGAATAATGAACGAATCAATCAATTATTTATTAAATTTTATGATAGTAGAAATATGAAATATAAATAATATTTAATTAATATTTCCTTAAAAATAAAAACAAACATTACCGGTGTCAATCCTTCTTCATAGTTTTTATTTTGAAGTTTTGCCAATGTGCATTGCTATCCATAAGTTTAACCATTTTTCTGATTATTTATATAGCAATTAAATCCTGTCGGTTTGCAAGGTTTAGATATCACTGTAATACATTTCAATGTTTATCAATATGTGTCCTGAATTTTTGCATATCCTGAATACTCTTGTATACTATTACATATATACCATGCTTAAAACTATTATTTATAAACAGTTTCATTACTTTAAAACACACACAGAGGATTCAGTGCAAATATGTTTGAAACAAAAAAAAAAGAAAGGAAAATTCCTTTATTTACGCACGCTATCTAAAGGGGTGGTAAAATTATTTTCACATATTTTAGCATAATGTAGGCAAATCGTTAGTATAAGATTTAATTAAATTAAGTTTTTATTTCACCGGTTTAAAGTAACAAAATATTAAAGAGGTAAATAATTGATTTGGTAAAGATTTTGAAAATTACAAAAACTGAAAAATTAATTTTATTTAAACTAGCTTAGCATAAATATATTTTCTAGATTATATATATCTGTGTAAATTGGTTAATGAGAGGAACATTTGTATTTACGATTCACACGTTTTCGTTGATTTTACCATAAAAACAGAAGTGAACAATTTTTGATGACTTTTCTGAAACTATATGCATTTTCTTTTATCATTTTGTATTTAGTTTTCTTAGTTTTTTTTATTTAAACGAATAATTTAAAATTTTGTACATCATCAAAAATGGACATTTTAATAATTAGTAAGTCAAACGCGAGTTGGTTGCTTAGTAAATCATAAATTAAAAGACGTTTTTTCCAGGATATTGTTATTTAGGATATTGTCATAAACGTATTTAAAAATTAAATACAAAATCCTTGACAAAGTTCCATCCTTAGAAATAATGTAAAAGAACGAGTTTAACTTGCACAAGTTTTAAGGAAGTTTTTTCAACTTTTTTATGTTTTTCTGAGCATAACAACTCTTATACTATGTCTCGTATATTCATCGCAAACTTCAACAAACTTAAAAAAAAAAAAAAAACTACTTAATATGCTACAAATTTGCTGTTTTATTATTATTATTATAATTAGATAGTAAAATAAAAGCATTAAAAAATCAAAAATTAAAAACAAAAACGGCTAGGACAATGACACACGAAAAATAAAAATAATGCAATAACTAAATTAATTTATAATTTTTTTATGTTATTTAAGCGCTATTATTATTATTACTATTATTATTATTATTATTATTTGTGGAGTTTTTATGATCTTCTTTTTATACTTTTTTGTGTTTTTATTAATTATTTGATGAATTTCTTTTATTATTACATGGGTGCGACGACGCCCTTACTATTATCGTTCTATATTCATTAAATCGCTATTAATGATTTTTGTTTGTGTTATCGCGTTATTATAACGTGTGTTGTTAGCTTTCTTTCGCTGTTTTTTTATGCTTTATATTCATAATAATAATAATAATTCATTCATTTTGACCCAGCTTCTATTTATTTTTTTTTTCTGTTGCCTTAATAATAATTTTTTTTTAATCTAAAACAAATAATGGAAATAAAAGCTTTAAATAATTAAATATAATAAATCTAATCAAAAATGTGATTGGGTCCTGTTGCTAGTGCGAAATGATTTTTCTTTTAAATAATTTAAATTAATTTTTAATATTAAGAACAATGTTGTAAGGAAACTTAATGTTTTAATATAAAAAGTTTTTTTTTTAATCATCATAAGTGCACAGTAGTAATGATGGTAATAATAAAGCACAGTGAAATACAAAGTGCTAGAACAGTAGTTCAATCCTAGATTCCTCATGATTTAATGAAATAGGATTAAAAAAAATGTTACAAAAAAATTTAAACAAAAAGAGCCAAAATCTTAACTGAAAATAATTATTAATTAAATATGAATAATTAACCATATTATGCTGTTAAAATAAAAGACGTTTTACACAATTAGAGGAGCTGGAAGATAAGATAGGCATGCCTGAAGTGCAGTAACGTTTTTGTTTTAAAATCATAAACCTTGTTACTAGCTTCATATAGGTGTAATATGATTGCCTTTAATTGATTGTTTGTAGTAAATAGAAAACTTGAAAACGAATTACACATATCGCAATACAAAGTAAATAAAATGTATGTTTGATTACCCCTTTCAGTGTATCAGATTTCAATTCCTACTGAAATATTCATTAAATATTTAATCACAATTGATGTTCTATACAAATTTTCAATTATTCTCAATGCATTACATTCATTTTCTTATCAACTAACTATACCAATTATAAAGTTTTATTAATTTTCCTTCTTCGTTGTACTCTTATCCACTAGAAACCAGACTCGGGAGTTTTACATTACGTTGCTTGATTATTTATTTTAACTCAATATCAGATGAATTGCGAATTATTTTTAAATTTTTAAAATTTTATTAAATTTCTTCAAAAACAATTCATACTTAAAGCAGTGGCGGCGGTTCTTCATTCTTTTACGCAATCGAATTAAACAAAAAAAACAACAAAAACAATCATCGACGGTTATTTTGTATTTTCTTCGTTAAAATTTCCCTTTTTTTTATGTAATTTCGTTGTTTTTTTTTGTATATATTTGCATGTAAAATTTTTATGTGTTGACTTTTTATGACTCATGCGGGAATTTCTGCTATTTCTTTACTCTGTGCGAACATAAAAAAAAAAAGAAAAAAATAACAAAAAAAAAAATTAAATTAAATAATAAGCTTAGATTTTATGTATTAAACACCATCACGTACAGTAACGAGTAATATTATTATATTTAATTAAATTAGATTATTATTTATTTTTAGCACCGTTGTTGATTTGTAACAAAAAATTGATTTTTAATAACGAAAAAATGGAAACACTGCTTGTAAGAAATTTAAATAAAAATTTATTTCATTTCCGAAAATGTATCATCAAGAGACAACATTTAAATTCTAATTATAAATTTACAATCGATAAATCAAAAGTTCGTTATTTTTGTGATAAACATAATATGATTGGATGTGTTAATAATATAACAATTGATGTAAAAGAAAATAATTTATGTATGGATCATATAACAAATAGTTTAAGAATTATTGATAAAATTCAGGAACTAAATGATCCCGAGAATACAGCAAATGTAAAATTAAATAAATTTCAGCCAATAAAAAAATTTAATCAATTTCATAAAAAAGCAAAGGAAACAATTTTTAAAAATCTAATACCAACACTCAAACGTAATATTGTTAAAAAACCAATGAATACGAATACGGATGGTATTATCTGTGTGAAACAAGATAAAATAATAATTTTCAATTTACCAGTACTAGCATTAATGGAAAAACTACAAAAAAATAATATAAAAAATCGATCGTTAAAAAGGCCACACATAATACAATTGTTAAAATCAATTGAGAGCATTGACAATAACGATGACATTATGATGGATGATGACGAGAAAAAAGAAATTCATGATGTAAAAGTGAAAGGGAATATTTTTTTAAAACAAAACACAGCAAAAGGATATACAAAAATTGATAATAATGATAAAAAAATGGTTAATAATAATTCGGTCATTGATGATCCAGTTCTACCAAATTTTTTACGTATTATCAATAATAAAACGGAAACATTGAGTTTACCAATTAAATTTCGTAAATTTTATAAACGTCATTAAATAAAAAATTTTTTTTGTTAAACTAATTTCCTGGTTTTTTTGTTAAACTATTTTTTTTAATTAAAAATAATAATAAAAAAAAATAAAATTAACAATCAATCAATGTCGAATTCTTCGTTGTTTTTTTTTTTTTTTTTGTTTTATTATTATTTTCATAAATTATAGCCGTGTCTTGATTAGTTTTCATTTTAATTAAAATAAAAGAATGAAAAAAAGTTTTCACCAGTATTTTGAAAAGGGTAGCGAATACCTCTATTTTCGTTGATTATTATTTAATAATTATGTTTTGTTATTATTACGTTACACAGACTATAAATCACAGTTAAAAAAATACCTAAACCCCGAATAACAGCTTATAAATAAGTTATAACATGATTAAGTCATTTATAGGAAACAAAATTCGTTAAGTTTTATGTGTATTCTACAATGTGTGTGTGTATGATTTTTACTTTATTTTACACCTTACAACAATTAATAAAGGTTTTGTTAGCAAAAAAAAAACATTGCGATAAGAAAATAAAGACGGAGAAAAACCAAAAAAAAAAAAGTTTCTTTAGAACATAAACTGAAAAGAAATTGTTATCAAACTGTCATCATCATAGATTGTTGTAATCAACAATAATATCGTGTATTATCGTCAGCTTACAAAAAAAAAAAAAACTATTAATCAATTTTTTATATATTTCTATTATTCAGGTATGTCATTTATGGTTTTTTGTTTACCAATTTACGTGCCCTTGTAACACAAATGCGGATTTTCTTTTATCGTGTTTAAGATTGTTATTTATATATTCGCGTAATATATTTAAATTATAACAATAATTTATTAAAAACATATTTTAATTTACACAGTCACCACTAGAGTTTTAATTCTTTTTTTACATAATCTGAATCTGGATGCGGATCAGGCTTCCATTTCAATTTTCCATAAACTTTAACTCGCCAAGGAAATTGTTCCTTAATTTGTATCATTAGATAATTTTCTGCAAAGGAGCACACTTGTGAAGAAATTTAAAGAGTGTGTATTGTGATATATTGTGGTATATTCCAGATTGTTTTTAATAGTAAAAAAGCTCAGTCTACAAAAATACGTAAAAATCTTGTAGGATTGCTGTCATATGATTTCTCATGCTCCGTTTATATCCATCGAACATTCCCGAAAATTTTACTATAATATAAATTACAGATTTCAATTATCACACTGCATAAATAACATGAAAATGAAACAGCTTTTCGATTATCGAATATTAGAAGTTTACTTGGTAATACTAAAACGGTTCGCATCTATTTAACCTTTATTTATTATTATATCTCCAAAGAAGATTATTTCAATTTATAGATTTCTCACCAATTTATAATGAAAGATTTGTTTTTTACGCTTTAAAATAATAATAATCATCAACACTTGAAGTTTAACAAACAAAACAGACGCCGATCAGTTGTCGTTCCCAAATGGTTAATGTAATTTAGACCATATTTATAAGTATGCGATATTATATATATAATAATAAATAAATAATTCCCAATAGTAGTAATAAAACAAGAGTTTAACTTGTTAATGGTTGGTAAAAAGAGAGAAAGCGGTAGAAACGCAGTAGTAATATTATTTATACTCTACAAACCAAAAAGCACGTATACGAAACTTTACGCTACAAACTTTCTTGGTGTATTTAAACATAGACATATTTTTCCTGTCATCGTTTTTTTTTTCTTTCTATTTTTATTCTTTTGAAATTAATTTATGATAAATTGTTGTATAAACATAAATACGGGGTAAAGTAATACGATATCCCACCCACTATCGTCCTTTTTTCAACAAATCATAACCAGTAAATAGATTGAATATTTTTTTATATTAGTTTTATATTTTTTTTTTCGTTTATACTTTTCCCATTATTCCACATTCTTTCATATTTTTTTTGATTTTATTTTTTTTTTTTTGCATAATGCATAACAAAAATTCAATGAAACAATAAAGGTAAAAAAATAAAAACTTTTATTAATAGTTTGCTTGAATAATAAACAGGAAAATGTCTCGCCGATTTACCTATTTAAAGTTTTAGCAAAAAATGAAAATCTGCTTTAAAAACTAATGAAAGCAGAATTGTTGGTGGAACTACGTGTAAAAAGAGCTTACACATTCTGTCTATAGAATTTTGTGCTTTGTTCATTATTCTACCTTTTACAACTTTTTACTTTTCTTGTTTTTTTTTGTTTTGTAAAATTTTTACACCGGTTTTTTTCAACATTTTTATTTCCTTTTGTTATAAATTCATCTAAATTTAGTGAATTCTATTAAGTCACGCAACAGACAATCATAATTATAATAATAATAATAATAATAATAATAACACAGAAAAATTGCGTAACATAAGGCAAGGATGAATAGGGAAATCACTTCTTGATTTTCTTATGTTTAAAATGTTTTATTTATTAAATCTTAAATGATAAATATGTATATATATATGTGGAAAATAGTATACACATCCTGTGTGTTGAGGATTAAGAGCAAAAATCTTTAGATCATATTTTGTAATAAAATAATAACAGCTTGGATGGTTGTTGTTTTGCGTTTGCGCTTTTTTTTTTTACTTTCTATCTACACATATAAGAAGTCTTCCTGATTTTCACATTTTCTTCTTTTTTATTATTTATGTTTGTAATATTGTGAATTTTTGTTTTCGTTATTATTATTATTATTATGATTGTTGTGCTGGTCTTTGCCTTTATTGTATTTCCCTGATCATAGGTGTGGTTCTTATGTATGTTGCTTTTTCTTTGTTCAAATTTAGGGATAAAATGAATACAATTATGATAGAAATTTCAGCGAAATCCTTTAAATAGAATTATTGATTTCCGATTTAAGATTAATTTAGATCTATCTTCTAGATAAATAGTGAATTAAAAGATTACACAAATTAATAATTCCATGAAGTAAGTTTAAATTTAGTTTTGTAATTCAATGGGTTTAAATGTTTTAATGTCAGGGTTAAAACCAATCTATTCCGGAGTGGGTTCAATATAGAAATTTCATTTTAACAATTAAGAATTTTTTTTCTTGTTCAATGATGTTTTCTAGAATTTTATTGCTTTTTAAATCATTATGGTGTTTATCTATTGAAGTCATAGCAAAACTATGGTACGTATGATGTCATCCTCCCGAACCCACAATTTTATTTCTTATTGTTCTTTTTTTTTGCCTTTAATGGAATAATTATTATACGAAATTTATGACATTTTGTTTAACTTACTTTGACTATAATTTAATTAAGTACGATATAAAGTTACTACGAAAAGTACTTAATTAGGTCAATGCGATAAAGGTTATAAAAAGTGATGGATTGATCTGTGTGTTTGATTTTTAAAAGAGTGTTTATAGTCCTGTAATTAATTATTTTTATTATTATTTTTATAATCGTTTTTATCATTGTTTTCGCTCTTGTTGTCACTGAAATTCCTTTTCTATTATAGGAATTTGATAAATTTTGTATAAATAAATTCGTACTACCTACAAACTAGATTTTTAAAGGTTCACTCTTTGATTCTCCGTTATTAAACGGCGGGAAGGGATCCTAAATAACTACAATTATTTTCTTTATATTTTACTGTTTATTGTGTGCTAAGAATTCACAATTTCTTGTACTCCCTTCTTTGAGTGAAGGAACAAAAAAATATTAAAAACTATAATTACTTGGTTCGTTTCTCCAAGTAATTAACGTTTATATTGCATGTTGAGTATTTGAGTATTTTTTTTATTAAACTTTACATGTACATTGTGGATAAATGTAAGTAATTCACAAATTATAATTTAGATTTGTAATAATTTGTGTAAAAAAGAAAATGAAAAATGTTTAAAATATTGAAGTTCCTTTGTTACAATACAATGGAACAGGCAGCTATTGTGGAGTTACTCAGAAGATATTCATTTTAGACGTAAATTCATTGCTACAAAACAATATCCAAAAAGACCCATACAGTATAATAAACTACATTAAACGGGGTCTTACTGTAATACAAAATAAATTTCAGGAATATTTTCATTTGCAGCAATGATCTTTTTTGAATAAAATTCCATTAGCCTTTAATTTTTCTTTATTACGTAACATTTCAGGTAACATTTCTCAAAAAACTTTTTAAAAAAAAAAATTGTTTGTTTGTTTCTCTTTGTTAATTAAATGTTAACGAATTGAAAAAAAAATTTATTTTCGATTAAGTTCACATTACAAAGAAAAATTAAATTTTCTCGTATGTCGTTATTTACAATAACTTCCTTCAAACAAGCTAGATATATATAAGTAATCATAATCATAAGACACAATGTAATCATAAAATCCATTTTTATTCATTACCAATATTGCATGTTGGTGGAGGTTTTGTTGTATAAATTATAAGTTTGTAAATTGTTTAAATAAAAAACAAATAACAAAAATTGTTTAGAGTAAGAGATTGTGACCCAAATTTACTATTGAGGAAGGTCTTTATGTTGATAATGTTTTGTTGATGTTATTATAGTTAGTTAATTATATTTATTCAGTAAAGTCTCCTACTTCTACTACTACCACTACTATTAATTTTTTTTATTACAATTATTGTGATTTTTATTTTTTAATAACCGGAAGTTTATAGTAAAAGATGTTTACAAAGATTACAAAAAAAAATTATTTTTATATTTATTCTTTAACAAAAGAATTTCTTTTATTTTTTATTAATTTAATTACTTAAACATTACATTGTTTTTATTAATTATTTGAATACACTTTTCATTTTTTTTTATTATTATTTCTTTAAAGAATAGGAACATTTTTTGTGGTTATATTTTGAATTCTTAATTATAATTGAACTTACAGTTTGTATTAATTGTGTTCGATGGCAGCATATCGTTAATATTTTATATTATTTTGAAACTAAAAGAGGTTGAAACGATTATAGTTTCGATTAATTAATCGTTAAACGATTATCCAAATTTGAATTTTGGCATTGATTGGGACAAGTAGATTTTACATTTTTATCTATAGTATTTATAAACTAACCAGTTTTGTATGCGTTAGTTGATTAAATATTATGCTAGAAAGATACTTTCATATTTATTTAGTTTATAATCGTAATGTATCTTTAAACTTATTAATGGTAAGATTTATGGATATTTAAATAATAATATTATGATTCAACCCTTTGTTCGATAATAATTGTGAAAATTTTACATAGTAAAATTCTCATGAGACATTTTGTTAATTTAATAATTCCAGAACAAAATAAAATGAATTCAGATATAGCAAATATTATTATTGTATAACTGAATTGATAATTCGTACGTAAAAACTCTATAATTCGGATAATTCTTTCTCGTCATTCCTTCACTGTGATCAGAAGATGAACTGAAGAAAAATTAAAATTTATGCTATTAGCTGTTAGCCCTGAAAAAAAAGCAACGAGCATTTCGAAATCGTAAATTCCAGTGATCGTCTAAGTGTCTTTAGACATGTCATAACGAATTTACCTTATAAAGGATTTCATATAGTAAAGCATATTTAACGAATTTTTTTTTATAATTATCTTAAAATTAAATATCCTAAAGCTCTTAACTCTACAAAAAGTTTTTTTTTATTTATTTTTTAAACACTATTCACATGCTTTCCAAATGGTGCTTCACTGTTTGTTGTCAAATAAAATTTACCACGTAATCTGTATATATATATATATAAATTATATAGAGAAAATTAATAAATTATTAAAATAAATTTCTACAAACTTTGCATTAGCATCGATTCCCATGTAGGCATCAACATTTTTATCGCAACCAATTAATTTCGTTGTTGCTGAAGTTGCTGTCGTATAAACATTATTTGTTTTATCATAATTATCAATGTTACCACCCTCCCATGGTTCACAGCGAGTTGCTAAAAATGTTTTTGATTTACGTACCGATTCGGCAAAATATTCCCATGCACGTTGGTGACTACAGCCGACTGAGAGTAATAAAATTGTTTTTTTTTTTAATTAATTAAATTTTTATTTATTATTTGTACATTACACTTACATATAACATTAATCCAACGATTTTTAGCAATTTCCTGTTTTGCACAGCCTGGTTGTAATGCAACACCGCCATTTGGAAAGAAATCTGCATGACCGAGTGGCCATGGAAAGCCTAAAAATCCACCATCCGTATGTATTACATCGACAAAACGTGCGTCTGTTGGACTTAAACGTGATGATGATGTACGAAGCATATATAACGGAAACGCTGGATCTAAAGCTGAAAAGAAAAGAAAATATTAAATCAATAAAACCTTTTTTATTATTATTTTTTTAAATCGATTGAATTTACTAAATAAAATTGCATAATGCAATGACATTTAAAGGAAGACATTGAAAAACATGAAAAATTGTTGTGCCCGAAGGTAGACTACTCGACGCTGTTCAGCATTGCTGCTTCACTCATTCGGTGCTGCTTCGGTGTTGTTTCACCACTTCGTGTTTTGTTTTACATAATAAAAAATGTATCTTTAACGGTCAAGTATGACACTAATTATCTTATTATACCTACTAACACAGTTTTAATGTATAATTTAACAGTTAGTTAATAATTCAACATATATGCTACTTTAATTACATAACTTATATGTTATGCTTACATAAATAGAGTTCAATGTCATATATTTTAAAATAATTTCATTTTCAGTTATACAGATATTTATGTTATAAGCCGTTTTCATTTGACTTTGGAGTTTAATATGTATTTAAGCAATATTTATTAAGCTTAACGAATAAAATAAAAGCACTAACACGTTAAAGATACAAAATTAAAAGAGCGAGAGTTTTTTCATTTTGTAGGTTAAGTTTAAAAAACAACAACAACAAAACGTTTTTTTTTTTAATCAACTGTTGTGCCTTGTTGATGTCGACATTAACGTAAAAATAATTTTAAGTCAACTTTAACACATTAGTATTAATTTCTTACTTAATCTTTAAGTCTTTAAAAAATAAAAATCAATTTTTTTCATGACTATATTACAAAATTGTTTAAATGACGGAATGATAAAATTAGGTAACGTTGATGTTATTATCTTTACGTCTTTCGTAATAAATTGATAATTTGATTAAAGACTTTAGAGAAGCTTGTAATGTATTTTTCTTTTTTTTTATTTAATTACCTTTTAAGCACAATGTTTCATTTGTTTTGTATTGAAATAAACAATTGAAAAATCCTAATATTTGCGTATAATAATTGTAAAGGTTACCGTGGTAACGAAAATTATTATATTATAAATTGTAATGTAATTCGTTTATTGTATAATAAGTAATCAGTAATCAGTAGCCTTAAGTAAGTGTATTATGAAAATTAAGTGATATTACATTGGGCAAAAAAAAATAAAAACGCTTTTTTATTGGCAAAATAATATATTTATTTCTTTATAATATATTTTTTAGGTTATTAGTTTATTTTATAATCAGCTAGGCTACTAAGTCAGTCAACAGGGACAAATTTATACGACATTCGCTATATACATATTTTTTTTTTTTACTTTTTATGCTTTATTTTTTATGTTTCTTTTTTTGTTTTAATTGAATTAAATTAAAGTTTTTATCATGTATGCCAAATAGTTTTTTTGCGATAATTTTTTTAAGTTTTTTTTTTTTTTTTATAAATTAAAATATTATTTATCCATGTCAATGACATATATATGTGTATAACAACTGATTTATTATAACTTAGGTGTGTATATGACGACTTTTACTAGGCTATTTTATTTATTTATTTATTTAATTATTTACTCTATGATTATCAGTTGTAAATAAATTATTTTAAATAAAAAATTAAATTGTTTAAATGTATTAACCTTAGTATAAAATATACTTTAAAGGATAAATGTATCGTTAATTACACTGCGTGCGCAACTTAAGTACTGTTAAGGAGAAGTTCATCATCTGTATAAATGATTTATATTTAATTAAACACAGTATGGTTGTAAAATAATGATTTTAATTTATATCATTAATAAAAAAAAATGTAATTTATGTTAATATCAAACTTACAGATGCTTCCTAATAATAACTTTTCGAGGTTAATACGTTTTCTTATTTTTTTATGAATTATTAAATTTCTATTTACTATGAAGGAATTCAGTTAATATTTATTTATTTAATTAATTAATCGTAAATAATTTTTTTTTTAATTAAATACACGTAAATACAAAAAAAAAAATTTTTAAAACTCAGGAATTTGATCTTGAAAATAATGTATCCGTTAAAACAGTTTCAAGTAGGCCCAGTAATGGTTAAAAATATTATTTAAGGTGCCATTATAGTTCATATTAATAATTATAAATATTGTTTTAGGGATGTATCAGCTGAGTGTTTATAGTCCGTTATAATAATAAAATAATATAAAAACTAGATGAAAGCTTTTATAAACAAAATTAATTTACAAAAACACATTTATAATAATCAATCATATTCATGCAAACAAAATAATATCCATAGATATGGATATAAGAAAATCTAATAGAAATTTTCCAGTTCTTAATGAGAAATAATTTTATAAGGGGAAATAAAAAATTTTTAATACGATTTTAAAAATGTCTTCGCTTCAATTTTTCTTACGACATAATGAAAAAAATTATTTTTTTTAAATTAATTATACTTAAACACGCTAAATAAATTTATTGTTTTTAATTTTACCTGTGTTTTACAATAAGAAACGAGTGGCTATTATGTTTTTGAGTTAGAATTTAATATATTTTTTTTTTTAATAATAATAAAAACGATTCATGATGAGTTTTTATTTACTTAGGTTTATTTGTATGAAAATGGGCATAGTCAAGGTGTTGAATAGCTTTTTGAATGATTATTTTATTTAATTACTTCTTTTTTTTGTTTTGTTAATAACAATTATTTTTTACTTTAAACCTACACTATATATTTTCTAAGACGTACACAAAGTGTAATAATAACAAATTTTGTTTGATGTAGGAAATAAAAAATTTAATAAGGGCTTTACTTCAGTTAAAAACGTCAGAAGGTCGTATGAATTTTCTTTAAAGGTTAATATCAAAAGAATCTTCTATTAAAAAAAAAAACAATTTTTTTGTTATGCAATTCAATATCCTACTTAAGTGGTGGGTATGAATTACGGGCTATAAATCGTGAATCCACTGTATAATTAAAAAAACAACATTCTCATACCCATGACTCATCAATTTTTATTTTTCCTAACAAACTTAAATTAAATTTTTTATTAAACATACCTGTAATTCTTGGTAATATAATTCCACCCTCCCTAAGTATTTTGCCAGCACTACTAGCCACCTCAGCACCCAAACTAAATCCAATAATATGAATTCTTTCTATATTGACACCAGTTGTAATTAAAAATCGTACAAATCGTGCTAAATATCTTCCAACACGTGGTGTATTTTGAATTGTGTTCACATACCTAGACGAAAACAAAATTAATAAAAAAAATTTCGAATATAATATTTTTATAAATATAAAAATTATGTCAATGTTACCATGGTAATGCAGTCAGTGGACTCCAATCCACTAAAATTACATTATGGTTGCCTTTCTCTAAGTATGCTACGAAATAATAAATTCTTTATTATTATTTTTATTGAAATTTTTTTCAATTATTTTATTTAATCTTACCATCACGCATTTCTTGACCACTTTGTCCTGGACCGCCAGGTGAACGTTCAGAAAAACCATGCAAAAATATTATCACCGGATTACCTTTATTAAAATTGGATTGCTCTAAACGTGTTGTGTCTGATACAAATAACGTTTGACCAGCATTTGGATTTGAGCTTAATAAATAAAATAAAAAAATTATTTTCTCTTCTTATTTAATTGAAAATAAATTAAATGTGCGCGACTTACTTTGTGTATAATAAAAATTTAATATCTTTGGCTTCACGTATTGGGCAACAATTTGAACAATCACCACGTGGTGCTGGTGAATACATTAATGGGGATCCACCTAAAATGAAAATTATTAGGTTTAGTTTAGAGAAATGTAATAAACAATCCTGAAAATAACGAAATTGTATCTTTAATTATTGTTCGCTGTTATTATATTTCCAACAGCTATTTTATGACGTAGTGGCATTAAACTCAATACTTTTGTAGTCTGTCTCAGTCGACTCAATTATAATGTATATCCAAGAATGCAGTAACCATTTTAGAGCGATCCACCTTAGTTCCCAAGAAGATTATTACTACAGATTTCTAGATTATACAGAACGTCTAGGACAGGATGTTATAGAAAAATATATTCCTTCGATTTCATATCTATACGTGTTTCAGAAAAGCTTTAAAATTGAACTCATGGAATATTCGAGCAAAACAGCGAAAAACTTTGTAAGCAAAATCCTTAAATGAATCTGAAAACTCAGACTTACGTTTGTTTCTAGTATGCACTTACATACTCTATTAAAAAACCTTTTCAAAATTAAATTTATCGTGAATAAAATTTAAAAAAATTCTCATTGAAATTTATCGTTAATAAAATTTACAAAAAATTCTCAACAAAAAGCGATATTGCACTGATTATTTATTTATTTAAAAAAAAGCATTTAAAAGTGATAGCACTTCATACAAAAATTATTACATCAATATACAAAGCCAACAACCATATAAACTGACTTTATCAATAAATTTTACTTTCAAAAGCACAAAAAAATAATATTTTTTTTTTCTTTTTTAATTTTTATTATCAACTTGAACTTGAAAATCGGAATTTTAATTTTAAAATAATAAAAAAAAACATGTGTGATTGAAAATAAAATGAAAATTAATAATGTCGCGTCAAGCTTTTATATCAAATATTAATTAATTAAAATGAGAAAAATTTTTGCTACAATATTCAAGTGTCATAATAATTTTTTTACTTTTATTATCGCAATGACGAATTTTATAATAATTACTCACGTACGATTATTTCGATAACAAATATTAATAAAATTTTAAGGACTATAGCACAAAATAGACTAGACAAGAAAACAACTTTACCCAACGACTTTAGGTACCCAAATACCTAATCCGTAATTTCCAATATATGATTTATAATTAGCCATTCTTCAATTTTAATTTATTTAAAGTATATGAAAGATTTCTATTTAAAGTCACCAGATCACCTATTACTTTAATCAAAGCAGAACAAACATCTCTATAGTTCCATCCGAAAAATATTATAATCCTATATGTAATTTTTCATTATATGACACGATTCAAATTATCTTAATTTTCAAGGCGTGAAAAGAATATCTGGGATAAGGGACAGGTTGCTGATGGGATTTGTAAAAAATTAGATTTAACAGAGAAACAATTTTTTAATTCTGTTCAAAGTGAAATTAAGTTGGTAGATAGATCTTCCTACCATCACCACATATGAGCTTTAACTATTGTAAAATTCGTTCTTAAGCTTGTGAGACAGAGAATAATTAATATAAAGAGAAATAATTTATTCTTTGTTGATAGATAATATTATGCAATTGTGTTTGCATTAAGTCTGTTAATCGGTCAGACACCTTTAATTTATTTTATGTTTTTAGTATAATTAAACTTGAAATTATGATTTTTTTTTTATATTTTGTTTATTCATGAATTATGGAGCTTTTTTTGTTTTTGTTTTTTCTTTTTTGTTTTTAGTTTTGTTTTTCAGATATAAAATGGATCAAGGTATTGTACAATGAATAAAATATGTTGATGTTGTTGATTTTTGTAATCAACATGAAAAATTAACAGTTAATTTGTGCATGGGTGTGTAAATATAATATTTTTATTTGATTAAGAAATAGTTTTTTTCATATGGTTTTAAGGTTTTATTTATTTAATTAATTGTCTTAATTGATTGTTAAATTATGTTATTTACTGTGAAGAACTAATTATTTATTGAAAGAATAAGAAAAAACTAGGATTGATACTTGGAAAGGTAATACTAGTAGGAGTAAATATTGCAATTCAATTGACAATTGAAACATTTATAAACTTGTTGTTGATGTTTATGTTGATGTTTGTTGTAGATGTTTTTTTGAAGTTTCGAAATCAAAATTTATTAATTAGTTGCTTTGCGTTTTTATCGTTTGATGCCTTTCCTTAAAACTGCTTAAAGTTTACGATTGAAATGTTTAGGATTTAAAATTTAAATGAATACCATTGAATAGCATGAGCTACCATGTCAGTTACAAATATTGGATTTTAAGTATTTGTGAATGTTAGTTTTAAAGGATGTTAAACTTGAAAGACATTAAGACATTTTATCGTGATTCGATTGAAAAGTCACAATAATTCACTCTGCGTAACCTGTCTTTTTTGACCATTACTGTTCAGACTCTAGAAGCGTGAATCTTTTTCGCCAGAAGGTATAATTTCCGTAACCTCTTTTGAGCCTGTGCCCGAAGTTATATTTATAAAAAATTGTAAGATCCGTCGTGTCATTATATCTAGTAGTTAAATTGGCAAAGCAATGCTTATTAATAATAAAAACTCTTTGATTTATATAAAACAACGGGCGAACTTATTTCTATTGTTTCGTTACCTACATATATCTAAATGTCTTGATTAATATTTTATTCTAAGCTTTTGTTGATTGAAATTGCTTTCAATTAAAAACTATAATTATTTTTCTATCAAATTTTCGAAACAATAATTCTTTTATACGAAACTAATAACAATAAAATCCCACCAAAATCAATTCAATCGGCAATTCAAATAAAACGGCAAAAAAAATTATTTTTTTTTTACAAAAAGGAATTTATATTTATATTTTTTCCGCAAAAGCTTTAATGTTTTGTTAAATACTAATTATATTATAAAAAGAATTAAAAAAATTGCCAATAAAGTTTTACATTGAATAAACAAAAAAAAAAAAAAAGACGTACAATGACGAGAAATAATAGTAAAGTAAAGTAAAGTAATTAATTTCTTCCTCTTCTTTCATTTTATTTTTATGTTTTTGTTCAATTAACTAATATTTCAACTACAAAATAATAATAAATTATTTGACAATGACTTTGCTTGAAGGATAAAGACAGCACAAAATTCTAAATAAACTTCTTCGTTATTTTTCGATTATATTTGAAGGTAAAAATTATTTATAAAATAAAAAATACTCATTTGTATGATTGTTAATTAATAATTTAATTAATTAATTGATTATCAAACTGTAATTTACTTTAATTAAAAAAAAAATTGTATGTGTTTCTGGCATAAAAACAATGAATGAAAAAATAAAAAAGCGTAACCACATAATTTGGTAAAATTGTAAAAAAAAAAAACTAATAGCTTTACAATTACCACATTAAAAGTGTTCTTCAAACGACAGGGTATTTCGTATTATTATTTGATCGATGCGTTGCGATTTAATATATATATATTTTTTTGCGATTCAAAGAGGAAATATGTAGGAAATTAAGGAAATAATTATATAGAAGAAAGGAAACATTTTTTTTTTTATTTTTCGTATTAAATGCTTAAATTCTATTTGTTTTATTTGTTGAATTTAGAAATGTTGAGAAAAAAGAAAAAAATGAAAATAAATAGAAAAATTTTTGATTGATTACTTTGTGAAGGCTATACGAGTTTTAAGTATTTTTTTTTTTTGTGTTACAAAATGACTGATTTAATGCTTATTGGGATGGTCGTTTAAAAATTAATAAAAAAATAAAAATAAAAAATCATTTAATTCATTTGGATTTTTATTATTGATATGGGAATACAATGTAAATACGTTGTAAAATAACCACATATTGGAATTGCAAACATATGTTATGTTCTTTTGTAATAATATTTCTTCATTAGTAAATCTGTTTTATGACAGTTTTTTTTATTTTTTATTTGAACTCTTATATTACACGACTATTTTAGAGGAAAGTTTACACATTAATTATTATTGCTTTGAGTGTCGCTTAATAGTTCAAATTATTATTTATTTACAAGAAAGCTTTTTAGATATACAAAAACAGTTTAGTTGTATTGTTATCCCTGTGCAAATCTTGATTATATGTGATGTAATAAATAATTTATATATCTGACAATAAAAAATTTGCAAGCGTAAAATATATTACACGAAATTAAAGCATTTGACTAAGGCCCTTTGTCACTTTTTGTACTATATAACGTATAGATTGGTAGCCGGTAGTAATATTTATAGCATAACCATTATATAAAAGGTTCGGTTTTATTATTCTTTATTTCTTGAAGATTCACGAAATACTTAGAATTCATTTGCGAAACTGTGTGGTTTACCAGAAAATAGTTTAAAAAAAAAACTGGTAAAGATAACTCATCCATGTGGATACTTATTAGTATATTAATCGAATATTTAACATATTTCACTTACATTTACTAAAATTCAATAGATAATATTTTTGTATTAAAAAAAAATTATCGCAATCTTTTGGTAATTCAAAGACAATTTTTTATTTTTTTTGAATATTCAAAATATTATGAAAACTTCCTTTACTTTATTAATTAACGTTTTAGTTCACCTTGACTGATATATTTTATTTAAAAATTTAAAGCTAAATAATACAAATTGTACTGTTAACCGTGAATAGATTTTTTACTTTTTTTTTCATAATTAACATCTTTTTTTTTATATTTTCACGTGTTAACGATTAGTTCAATTATTGTTAATCAAAGAAAAGTAAAAAAAAAAAAATTAAATTTATTTTATCTTCAAAGTGCAAACTAAACTAGCTAAAAATTATATCTAATGTGTTGTAATTTCATAAGAAAATATAATCTCATCACGATTCATATTGACTTTAAAATTGTATTATGACATATTATTAAAGTTTCTTTCATTTTTGTGATAAAATGCAGTAATAATGATATTTTTTTTTTTTAATAATTTAAATTAAAAAAATAACACAAATATCATTTGTATGTACTAAAAGGTTATTAAATGTCAAATAAATGATATTTTTCTTTGGATTTTACTTCAAAAATAAACCCACCTCAATGCCCTTTTAGGTTTAGTTAAGAAATAAAATAAGCCTGTAATCAAATTTAATAAATTTTTTGTTTTTTATGTAAATTATGTAAAATTTACATATGAACAACTTCTAATATACAAATTATAAACAATTAAATAAATGAAACTATTTATTATAAGTAGTGATAATATTTTCATTAAAACTACCGGTAATTACTAACAATAATAAAAAAATATATAAAATGTAGTAATTGTAAAACCACAAAAACACATCATCGTATACAATTAAAAAAAAAATCAATAATAACTGTTTCACTGCTAAAAAAATTAAATAATTAATGTGAATTGAATTAATAATTTGAATTATTCATTTAAACTAAAAATATGTATATAAAATAAATCATTAAAATAAAATATTTAATTAAATTTTCAAGTTCATAAATAGCATTAAAAATTGTAATAAAAAAAAACAATTTATGTTTTATAACGACAAATAAGGTAATTTGTATGTAGATATTGTTACTTCTCACTTATTGTTTATTAAATTATTTTTTTTTTTTTGTAATAATAATAATAATAAAACAAAACATTTAATCAATTTAAACAAAAAAAAAACTTAAATCCAGGTGGATAAGCAAACAAAAACGACGCTTAATGTTCTTTGTCATACAAAAAAATTCACAGATCTTAATTTAATAAAAAGAAATAAATAAGTTGTTGTGCGATATGAATTTGAATTTAAAATAGCATAAAGCACAAGAAAAAAATTGAATTAATTAAAACAAAAAAAAAAACCCCATTCAAGTAGATTAAATAAAGGAAATTAATTCATAAGGAAATAAAATAATTTTTTTTCTGTATTAATTGTTTTTAAGGAATTATTATTGAAACAAAATTGAATTTTTTAATTCATTTTATTAGGAAACACGTTTTCTCTCATTTAGCATGTCATAGACAACTTTTTAGAAAATCACGTTCTTATTTCTGAACGGTTATTTTTGGTTTACAATTTAATTTAATTTAATTATTAATCGTCACTATTTGACGGTTGTTGCTTTTTTTTTTTTTTTTTTTTTGAAAGTTTATCGATGACAGATTCGTGAAGGATTTTTCTATGGAAAAATTAATTTTTTTGTCGCTATGTTTTTATGTTGCGAATAAAATCTTAATTATTAATCAATAACGAATTTAAAGTAAATAATATTTATTTGTTATTAATGGTACAAATTGTTTAATTACTAATAGAGAAAGAGATCATTAATACGTAGAAACCGTGTTACTATCTACATTATCTATGTGAAGGAATGTTTAAGGAATGCATTCTCACTTCCTTTGAAAAAAAAATTTCATTCCAAAAATCCCTTTAAATTCTAAAAAAAATTGACAAAATTGAAACTGAATAAATTTTTAATCTCTTATTAAAAAAAAATGTCTTTGTGATTACTTTGGACTACTTAACACTACCACAGTATTGAACGATAGTATTAAAATCTCTTAAATTCCTGACTTTGTTTCTGTAACATTTTATGTTTTATGTTATGCTGTTTTATTAAGCGGGTTCATTAAGTGGACTCTTACTTAATAAATACAAATCTCTATTAATCTGACTTGTAAACAAAAAAGTTAAATTAAATTAAAAATAAAAAAAAAAAACAAAAAATTCATAACAAACCAAAAATAAATGTAAAAACAGCACATAGTCCTAAACTAGACCCAGTTAACACCATTTTCACCAAAAAAAATAAAAATTTATTTAAATTGAAAATAAAAACAAAACAAAACGAAACGAAAAAAAAAATGTCGTAGCTTTTTTTATTATTATTATTATTCACAAAACAAACAATGTCGTTACTTTTATAATTTTATTTAATTTAATTAGTAAAAGTTAAAACACAATCACTATTTTATTAATTAATTAAAACTTTTTTTTTTTTTTTTGTTTATTGTTTTTTCTCTCTGATTTTAAAACTATTTCAATGTTAAATTACATTTCTGTGTTTTCTTTTATAAAAATATTTTTTTTTATTAACACTTTTTATTACACCAGAGAGTTTAACAATTTATTTTAAATATTTTATTTTATGTTAATTAATTAATATAATTAATTATTTGAATATAGTTAACGAGAACAGAACCAAACTTTTCTTTTTATTTATTAATTTTTTTTTCCAGCTTTTTACTTTATTTTAATTGTTGTGATTCAGCCAAGACAGGTTACACGTTAAATAAAAAATAACATCAATTCACATGGATATTCACAGCATTAATGAATATAATCAATGCGATTAATATTTATTTATGATAGAGGCAAAAAAAAATGAATCAATTTTCCCTACTCACTTAATTAATTTATTTATTTATTCAACAAATTTATACCACACAAAATGATTACTAAGTTCAATTACAACTTAAGTCGCTTATGTCTTAGCGTACAAATGAACACAATAAAAATAAAATTTAAAACTACAAAACGTGTGTTCCTTTTCCCGATTCCGTTTTAATAATAATAAATATATTATTCTATGAATAAAATTAAATTTAAAATCAAAAATAAACAAAATCTAGCTAAAGTTAAGTAAATACATAATAAAAACAAAAATATGGTGGAGGTGGTGGTGGTGGTGATGTTGATTGTATCGGTTGCGGTTTAAAACTTCTTTTTTTTATTATGGTGTTTATCAAGACGTGGAGGTGGTATACATGCAGCTTTATTTATTTTCATTAACATTATGCTTTATTTTATTCTTTTAGTATTTTTGTTGATTTGTGATAGTTAAAGTCACAGTGCGTAGCTTAAATTTTCGCTAAATAAACTACTTAGACTAATAAGTTATGAAAATTAGTTAAACTAGTTTCCAGAAAGGTACATAATCATGGTTTTTATAATTATTTCAATTTATAAAGATGACCATAGTAACTCCGTGATTTTAGACGATGAACCTGATATTAAAGACACATTTCTAGTTACATATTTATTACTTTATTATTTATTTTATTTTATTTTTATTACTTTTATTACTAATTAAATTTGTCTTAAAACACGGAAATAAGGCACACAAGTTATAAAAGTCCAGACGTTTTAGGAAAAATATTTCGATTATAAGTTCTTTGCAGACTTTTCCCATTGATATTAACAGTTGGGTGTGATTGATAGGGCTTATTCTGGGAGTCTGAGAGTAGACTATTACAAGATTCAAATTGATTTCAAAGTAACCATACTTTAATTAAATGAATATTAGCTTATTTAAATACTAAAAATTGGGACTTAATGGTTCTCATGTTGTATTAATACTTAATTATTATTTCATATGATCCGTTTCTTTTTACATTATGGCAATATAGCAAACCAACCCAAACAAATAAAAAAATACCTACGCTTTACAATGTGGAAGCCATGAAACCATATGCCGATTGAAGTTTTCCGCATTTTGTTTTTAATGTTAGTGACGTACTTAACAGTAAATTAGTTAAGTAAACTTAAATTTACCGGCTTATTACTCGTGTTACTCATTACCAATAAATAAAAAACGTAAACAAAACATAAATAAAATTAACATAAAATGGGCAGAAGACAAAGTGACAAGACTTTTAATTAAATTTCTTTATTATGTTTTTTTTTCTTTATTACTCGCTGATTGTTTAAAGTTTGTTCATTGTTCTGCCTACTAATTAGATTTATAGTAATTATTGTTTTTCTTCTTTTTTTCATTTTTTTTGTATTATAAAAAAAAAAAAAAAAAAAAAACAGAGAAGGAATAAATTTATTTTGATTTTATTTCCTTATATATAAAAATATTAATTACTTATTACATAAATTCATATATATAAATTCACATGTAATTTGATAATAATTTATTATTTATTCTTGAATAATTTTTTTTTTGTTTTGATTTTAATATTAATTACAATATGAATAGTTGATTAGCGCAATTAATATCGATGAGTTTTATTATTTTGTCTTGTTTGCTTATTGTTGTTGTTTGATTTTTGCTTCTTTTTATTTGGGAATAATTCTTCATTGAGTTTTTACACACAAAAAACAAATTGTAATTTATGTTAGTTAATTAGTTACGGATGTGTGAAAAGTTTTTTTTTTTTTTGTATAGATCAAGAAACTAAAACAAGGTTTCGTCGTTTTTTTTTTGTACTTCTCTCAAATATATGTATATTCTGCGCATACCATTTTTTTGATTTATTTTTAGAAAATGTTTTTTATTGGCGAATTGTTTTCCTAAATTTACTTTATAAAAATGTTAAATTAGTAATTTATGGTTATGTTTTTGGGGACGGTTTACTAACATTTATTTTTGTGATTTATGATCTATAAACATTTTAAGTTTTAAGTTAAACTTAATTTACTTTACTACATTTGTTAATTAGCATATAATGTCAATAGTTGAACAAATAAAATTGATTTGTATACAACACATAACAAAAAAAATTAAAATATATAACTTCTGAACGAATTTGCCAAATAAATCCACACCACAGATTTGCTGCTCCTTCCCAAAGTATCCTAAAAAATAAAAAAATTGTTTCTCTGACTAACAAATTTTTCATTAATTTCTTACAAAGTTTACAAGGACATAATCTGATCCCTATGGAGTTTTTTTAATTTAAAAACAATTCTCAAAAAATGTTCTGCTGAAAAATATGTGAAAAATGTGCTTAATAGTAGCAGAATACTGAATACTGAAGAAATTGCTGAAAACCATTTAGTTATCAAAAAAAAAACAATTCTCAAAAAAAAAAACTTTCAGGATCCAAAATAATCACAATAAAGATCGGGTAATAATTTTTTATTTTATATAATTACGCGATTATTAATAATTAATAATTAATGAACTTTAAATGTATATAATTTTAAACGAAGTGCTTTTAGTAGCGTAACTAAAAAATACCTTGACATTTAAATTTTTGTTTAAAATTTTCCAAAGACCCTAATGCCATCAAATTGAACTTGAAAAAGCATTTATTTTATTATGTCATGCAAAAAAAAAATTCTCACAACAATATGAAAAATAATTAAAAATAAACTTGAAGAACTTTTAAAAGTCTTTAAAAAAATATATACATATATTCTAAAAATATTGGAACTTTCAATATTGAAATTAATTAAGAAAAAGTTAAAATAAATTACAAATTGCATAAAAATAAGTGAATATCAATCAATAAACAATATGTACACAGGCATTGAGAAGGCTTTATTTATTTAATTATTTATTTATTAACTATTTTATAACTTAATTAATTTAATCACGTGTTTTCAAGTACAAAAACAATACAAATTACATGATAAAATACAATACTATACAAAATTGTAATTGATATTGTTAATAATAATTATAATTAATTAATTTACCTTCTCATATAAGCTGTTCTAATATTTAATTAAAACTAGAAAACAAAAAATAAATATAATTTTTTTAATGAGTACGTAAGAGAATTTGTTCATTGATTTTATTAATAATTATTATTTTAATCAAGTGATTTGATGTTGCAAAATCTTTTAAACACTACTAATAGGAATAGTAACACTGACTGTGTATTATGTATTTATTTATTCTATTTATCTGATAAAGTAAATAAGTTAATCAATCATGACTTATTTGGTATGAGCCGTTTAAACTATGTAAAGTTGAATTTCTAGAAAATTTTGATGAAATTTTAGAACTTTCAATGTCCTTTTCTACTTCTTCTTTGTTGATAAGAAATAAATTTGCAACTAATAATTAGTTAAACGTAACGAAAGTCTAAGTCGGCAGTTTTAAACTTTGTTTCGTAAAGTACGGATAAATGAAAATATTTTACATGATATTAATCAATCATTATGTTGCTAATAGAAGTACTAAGCTCAATTCAAGATTAAGCCGTATTTACAGAATTTATGAAGTGAAAATAATTCCAAAATGCATAGTAAAAATCTTCTTTTTTAATGAAAACAACAAACATCTTAAGAATTTCTGTATTTAAATAATAATTCAAATATTCAATGCAAATAGTACAGCGAAACAGGTAGTTATAATGAAACGAATTCTTCGTTTTAAATGCAAAATACCTGCATTGTAATATTTTATAAATAAATATTTAGAAAAAGGTGAAATTTGTAAACAGTTGCTGTCACAAGAATTGAGAATGAATATTTAAAATATGTATCAATCTATATTACTGTTGAAACATGAATAAAATGCATGTGGTTTGACAGTTTTAATACCTTGAATAATAAATTCAAATTACAGACAAATAATTATTCAATTTTAAGTGATGAATTTGAAAGTTCTTAAAATATTTTCAAACTAATATTTGGCGCCTGATGATACATTAGTTAGTAGTTTTGCATATTTTATTGTTTTTCCTTCCTGATTTAAATTAAATAGTTATAAAACATAACCTCTCAAGATGATTTCTTTATTACTTTTCACTTTATTTATTTTCTGTTTTCAATATCACAATTAATGTTGTTTATATTTATTATAAACAACAAAACAAAAGTGTTTTTTTTTTTTTTTTTCTACATTTTTATTTTCATCATTTTGGCATTAAAATTATTATTATTATTTTCTGTGCTTTTTAAAATTATTTAATTTTTTTTTTTTTTAAGAGAGAAGTAGAAATGTAGTTCATGCAAGGTCGGACAATGCCATCGTTTTGTTGTATATTTATTAAAAAAAATTCACAAATAAGTAAATACTTGCTTAAGACACGACACCATCACATAGTTAGTTACTTAGTGTTTGGTTAATATATTTTCAAATAACAAAATAAAAATAAATTAAACTAGCTTACAACTATGATGATTAGTTAAATAAATAATTTGCAACAGTGAATAATTGCGAAAAGAAAAAAATAACAAAAATGTCATTTTGTTTGATGTTTTCGTTGTATTTGTGTTACCCCAGCTTATTATGGACTTGTTAATTAGTTATTTCAACTTTATGTTTCATTGATAATATGTTTTTTTTTTTTTTTAATTTACAGTAAAACTACACATATTATGTGACAAAATTCATAATTTTTGGTTAAATAAAATTTAATCGAATTATTTTTTTATTTATAATCAGGTTTTTTTTTTATATATATATTTCCACTTAATTTTAGTGAATTGTTTTTAATTATTTATTTTTATTACAGTTTTCTTTTCTTTTTTGTTAATTCAATCAATTGTGTTTTGTACTTGTTTGTGTACTGTTTTAATGACGTCAATTGATGATTTAATTAATAAATTAATAATTTTCTAACATTCTTGTATAGGAGAATGGTTGTAACCAATTATGATAATTATTTTTGTACTTGTTTTTTTAACTGAATCAATTTTAATGTTTTAATGAAATTAAGTTATTATAAATATTAAGCATAATTATAAATAAATTGGTGATTTATGCATTTTTCTTTTAAATACAGAATTTACAATCTTTAAGTTTTTATCCAGAATTATTTATATTTATTGTAAAATCGTTGCACCCTTTATTACTACATTATTTACTTTAACAATTGTTAAATATAGTAAAAGCGACAACGCAAAGAAAAAAGTTTTACCACATTATAACAATCTGAAAATGTTTATGATCGCAACTAACTGTAGGAATTAACAAATAACTGTTGGATAACTAAAAGCACTTTTTAAATATTATGCACATAATTTTGCTTGTTTTTTTTTTCTTTTACACGGAAATTCTTCTTGTTCATACAATAGAAGTGTATAACCCTAGACCTTGATCTTTGTATATCTTTTGAATGGATTGTTTCTTGTTCAGCCAAACATTCATAAAGCTACTGTTTGCTATTCGAGAGTTGCTTTTCAATTTAAATAATTTTATTAATCTGACATTTTTTGAATATTAGCATTTTATTGCTATCATATATTAAACAAACATATTTTTTTTTTTTTTGTATATTATGATAAATATTCACATTCTTTGATCGAGGTAAATTTGTTATTCTGGTTTTTTATTATTATTTAATAAAAATCGTTGCTTCTTTCAATATATATATATTTTTTTTCAATTCATTATAAATTATTTATTTAATTTATTTTAAGTTTAATGAGTTTTTTTAATGTACAAATAAAGCCACAATTTATATTCTACCTTGTCAAATACTGTTTACTTATTAATAACTTGTCTATATTAGTTGTGTTTTTAATAAATGATTGAAAGCGATACAGAAAAATAGAAATATTTAGAAAAATATTGCCAAGAGATGTTAAATGAATTTCTTAAATCACATCAACATTTAATTAATTTATGTTAGGAAATATTATTTTAAAACAATGCAACAGAATGTATAGTAATGATAGCTAAAAAGATTCTAATCAGCATTTACTGAGACAAAAATTATTAATTCTGTATTGTGAATCTGTAACTGAAATGAGAACATTTTTTTCTATCCTAATTGTATAAAATAATAATAAATTGTGTTTTAGGGATATTTATTTAAAAAACACGAAATAATATGCAATCTAATAATAACTATAATTTATTTTATTTTTGTCCTCTAGGTAGTTAATAAAGATGAGAATTAATTAGAAATTTTTTTTTTCGTATTTTTATGAATTTTATCAATGATGAAAAAAATTTATTTCATTTAGATTTAGAAACCTTGGTAAATTCTTTAGCTTTAATTAATTTAATATTTTCACACACATACAATTGATGACGATTTTATTAAATATTTTTAATGTGTTGTGCTGTGTGTTTTAATTTTGATGTTCTCTTAAATTATGTATTAGGTACATGCATACATGCAATTATGTAATAATGTTATTAAATGAATAATTCTTAAAAATAAAAATATTGACATAATTTAAAAAAAAAAACAAAAAATTAAAACAATTGAATTAGGCCAAGATTAGCTCATTTAAAGAAGAAGAAGACAAAAAGCTAAAAAAAAAATTGGGTAAAAAAAAAGTTGATTTATTTTGATTAATATTATTGATTTATATTTAAAAAGAAAAAACAAATTAATTAACGTATCAAATGGATTAAATTCAATGAAAATTATTGATTAAACAAAAGCCAAACAATTATTACTTAAGCAGAAGAATCATAATATGCTTTACCTTAAAAACCTTCATCTAATTTTTAATCTTAAATATTTTTTTTTTATTTCTATTAGTTATTTGTTGCAATGGATTATTTCGCCATTATCTAAGCTAATCTAACCGTTTTATCGATATTTTTTCTCTAAATCACAATGTGTGTAATCAGAAGATTTCTATAATTTTCCATTTCGTTGCAAAAGTTTTGCAGAAATAAATCTAATTATTTCCAACTATAATAAAATTTACTTAAACAAATATAAGCTAAGTCCATTTAGTTAATTGTATAAGATTTACATTTTATTAAAAATCTAGCTTAAGTGTTGTAAAGTTATGATTTTTTCGGTTTTACTGGTGCATGTAAACAAATGTAGTGAATCGTAATTATTATTTTGTTGTTGCCTGTTTAACAGCTATGGTAACATTGACTTTAACATGAAGATAACTAATTGTACATAATATTATTATGAAAATTAAATTTTTCTTTATAGTTAATTTAATAAAAGATTTTTTCTTCTATTTATTACCAATTATTACATAATTTACATTAATTTAAAAATATTTACATTTCCATACAAAACAATGCAAAATATTTAACTGTAGGCTTTATTTAATTTTTATTTATTTGTCTTAAATGCATTACGTTTGAGGTAATATATCCTTATTATTAACATTACAATAAAAGTTTCAGATTATCCTTTCAAGTTTTATATTCAAAATTATATTTTGTACAAGATTGTAACGAATAATGTTGATTATTTGGTAACCAGCAGTTACTTTAATAATATGCCAGACATTATTAGTTAAAGAATTTAGCTTTGTCGTAGATTTTAGGGCGTTTTAAAAATTGGAGAATACGTAGACAATCCTTACAATATCAGTTATAGTGCCAGATAGCAAGTATTTAATTTTTCAATGTCCGGTTATTTTACTAACAAATAAATCGCCTCTATCTGAGAAAAATTCCCACTTTTCGTTATTTGTTAACGTTGTAGTTACCTGTTACAATCACATCCCACAGTTATGTTAAAATCATATGAAATCAGTGTGATGATAAAGACGATGAGTTTTATCTGCTAACTTTAATACTAAGTAATGGATAATTAACTGCAAGAAAAGTATCAGTTAAATGATCATGACTCGTAGATATCTATTTTTGAGAAATTGTCACTGATTTTTCTATTTATTTCTAATTAAAAATCACTGCTTTTGTTAATTTATTAACTAAAAATACACTGAAATTATCTAGACCACAATGATTAAATTGTTTTTCTTACAATCAATCAAACAGCAATTACTGTACTAATTTATTTATTCCTTATCAATAATCCCTCAAAAATGATTTCTTTATTATATTTACTCTTGACTATCGATAATAATTAAAATACAAAATAGATTCACAACTCTGTGACATTTTTAGCAGTTTTTTTTATTATTATTTTTTTTTTAATTATTTCCTTAACATTTCATCTTTCTAACAAAATTTTTTAAATAATTTAAACTAAAAAATATTCAGCAACCTTCCGGTTTTTTTTTTTAATTATTTATTTATTTTTATATTAATTTTATGTGTTGTTTTTTAATCAATAAAGTTATTTTATTAAAATAAATTAAATTTTTATATATCGTCGTTTTTTCGCAAAATATTTTTCCATATTCAATGACAAAAAATGTTCAAAAAATAAAAAAATAATATTAAATTGTTTATCGATTTTTATATAATTAATATTTATCGATTTGTTAATTTATAACACTGTTAAGGATTTTTTTTTAACTTTATTTGTTGACATTTTATTAAATTAAAAACGGATATATTTCCGGTGTATTTTTCTTGTTTTGCTGTTTTTTTTATTAGTCAATTTAACTTTCAAGTGCCTACATTGCCTAAATTTTGGCGTTTTAAAATAATATTCATAATAAATTGTCTGGTTTCTATTCAATATAAACAATAAATAATGTAATTAAATATAAATAAATATTAATTATCCTGTCTAATATGATATTAATCATAAACATATGTTTTATTATTAATTAATAATTAATAAATTTATATACGATTTTTTTTTCTATAGTACATATTTGGTTTTGCTAATTAATTAATTATTTTTTAAGTTTATTCATAGAAGAAATTTTATTTTTATTATTAAGACGTGTATCATTGTTGTTATTTTTTTTTTGCTTAATGAGTTTCTAAAAAGCTTTTTCTACTTGATATTCGGAAAGTAGTTTATTTATTATAAATATATATTTATTGTTTTGAATAACCACTTGTACATATAAAATAACAAAGTTTTTTTGTTATGTTAACCTTAGTTTCATTTGTAGGAGTTTCAGAAGTTTTTTTTTTTAGTTAATTGTTTTTTAATTCATTTTACTGTAATTATAAGTTTATGATCAACATTTCTGTGGTTGCATGTGTTTGATATTGTTTAATTTAGAGTAAACGCTCAAGACCAACTAGATTTTGTTTATATTTTACGGATTTTAACCTTTAAAGTTCCTTTTTAAAACACAAAAAAAAAATGCTGATCATTTATCATTTACTGTATAAAGCAATTTTTATTGTTTATTTTCGCTGATTCATGAGATTTTTTTGTTTTTATTTATTTAAGAAGATCAACGACTTACTTCCTCTTTAAAAGTTAAAAAAATATTCTTTAAAGGTCATCTATTTGAATAAGAAAACTTTTCTTCCGAATTTTTATTCATGTGATACATTAATACTTTGCAATGTCCTTATATTCATAAGGGATATAATCAATCGATATAATTACGTGTTATGTGTATTTGTTTGCCTTTCAAAGTATCACCGTTGGGAGACGTGATTTTAACACTAGAGTATTAACCAATTAAGGATGACTTACCAATAACATATACATTTCTAATCAAAAATAAATAAAATCTCCTCTATTAGCACTATCCCTAATTATTAAATATGTTTGGTGTCAATTTTATGATTAATTAATAAAAATTTAATATGAAACAATAAAAACCGTTAAATGATTTTAATTAATTTTTGGACATCACGACTTGTTTTTTTATTTTTATGTCTACCTCTGTTATACACAATTATATATTATAATTATTACTCATTTTATATTAATTAATTATTTAATTTTATTCAAAACACATTTTTATTTACGCGATTGGAAGTTTTTTATTTTTTTTATATATTTTTTGCAGCATTGTCCTTCTCTCATTTATCGACTAGTCACTCGTAAATTTGTTGAAATGTGAAATTGAAAATATAATAAGCGTCACACTGCCTTCTTTTTAAATAAGAAATTTAGCATTAGCCTCATTTTTATTTAATCAATTATTATAACTATTATTATTTTTGTCAATCACTTGTATTTTAACTGTTTCATCTACACAGGTACAGTTGTTGTAATGACGTAAAAAAATTCTGTTCTATATTTCAGGATAAATTATTAAGTAAACTAGAAGAAAGTGAACCGGAACCACCAACATCACAGGAAGATGAATGCGTTATATGTATCAATGCACGTGCTACAATGCAAACATCACCATGCGGACATCGTGTTGTGTGTCGTCGTTGTTTCGTTAAGACAATACAGAGTGCTGTTGCGCAACGTTTATTACCATTGCGTTGCGTTATTTGTCGGTTAGTATTTTTGTATTATTATTTATCTGTAAAGTAAGATTTTTATGAAACCTTATCGAAAATTCTAAAATATTAATACAAAAAACAAAAACATTTATTGGAATATTTTTAGAGCACGAGTGAATCGATTAACAACTGGTTCTGGGTCATGGCGATTGCAAAGTTCCGCTAGTAGCTATTCAATGGGTAGTAAAAGTTGGGGTGGAGTAAGTATATATGCTCAATAAAGTTCAAACAAAACAAAAATGTTTATTTAATAAAACAAAAAAAAAAAAAAAAATTAATTTAGGTTCCCGGTTCAGCAAGTTCCTATAGTGTTGGAGCACGTGTTGCCCAATCAACCAGCTTATATTCAATGAGTTCTGGGTCTTCCTGTTTGTCTGGTGTATCGAATGCATCACGTTGTTCTGCTACATCGGCCACTTCTGGTATGTCTTCCACGTCTTCGTCAACCACATCCTCAGTAACCAGCTGCAGTAATAGCAGTAGCCGGAGCAGCAATTCCTCAATAACAGATCCAAATCGTTTACGTGGCCGTATAAGTAATGGAACAACGACAATTAGTGGTAATAGTGCCAGTTCAAGTGCGACTGTTAGTGAAACGCTATTGCATCGACATCATCACGGAGGTGGTGGTTGTGCAGCAGGTGGCTGCCTAGGTGCAATTCCGCGTAATCCTTTATTACTACGCAAACACGGACAATATCCGATGAAATTAAGCAGACTTCCTGATATGCCAAATCGTTTGCCACCAATTATTGAATTTCGTAGCCCAGCACGTTTACCGACACCATCACCAGTTCATATAGCCAACCCTAAATTTCGGTTAGTGCTTTCTATTTAATTTAATTTTATTTATGTCTATGCAGATATTTCCATTATTCTATAATTTCATTTGGAAAAATAATCAAATTGTCAATTAGATATTTGTTGCTTTTTTCTATTTATCTCTTAATTTAAAATTATATTTCTGGCAATCAATTTATAATGATTTATTGAAAGCTTTATTAATTAATTAATTAATTAATTAATTAATTATGTTTTGTATAAAAATTTGTCAAATTTAGTTATGCATCGTATACACAGAAAGGTAATTCACATGAAATGTCACCATTGCTATTAGACGAGCAACAACAACACCTGACAGATACCCCATTATCATTGACGACAGCATTAGATGAATTAGGTATGGAAATTGGTATTGGCATGGGTTTGGGCGGTGGCTGTGATATAAATGGTTTAGATAGTTTATTATCAACTACATCGTCCTCATCGTCAACTGCATCAGCAACTGCAGTTTCCTCAATCTCAACAAAAACGACAACAATGGTAACAACGACAGAAAAGAAATCATCTCTATTAGTCTCCTCCTCGTTATCACCATTACCCACAGCGGCATCAATTAAAATTGGTATGGGAGCTAAAGTGTCACCGATGAATGTAAAATCACCAATAAATAAATTAAATATGGCAACAGGGAAGCCAGCAATAAATCCATCAGCAATACCATCAACATCAACACGTACCATTTCATTTGGGGCCGCTGTGGGCAATCATCATTATACTAAAGATGAAAAAATTGATAATAAAAAAAATGAGAGTATGGAGAAAAAGAAAAAGGATGAGAAAATGAAATTAAAAGCAGAAAAGGAAGCACGAAAGGTGAGAGCTAATTGGATTACTGAATTTTTTTATTTTTTTTATTTTTGAAAAATTTTATATAAAGGAATTTTATTTTCAGGAAGAAAAACGTTTAGCCAAAGAAGAGGAAAAGTTAGCAAAACTTTTAGCCAAAGAGGAGAAAAAAAGAGGCAAAAAAGAAGCCAAAGAAGCATTGTTAGCTGGAGAATGTGTACGAAAATAAGCAAAAATTATTTTTATTTTTAAAAAGCCACAAGTAAATAATTTTTTTTTTCTCTCATTTCATTTTGTAATTTCGAAAAATCTGAAAGCAATACGGATTCCTAGATTATTTTATTTTTAATTAAACAATAATTCTCCCTTACACAAATGCCAATCAGAATTAGATTTTAGTTAGGTAGTTACAATCAGAATGAATTTTGTAATTTTATGTTTTCTCCAATCAACCATTTAGAAAACTCCTAAGTACTAGCTAGCTAGCTAACTTGCCAACTAATTTGCTTATTCAGATAAATTAATTCAATTTCAGAATTCTGATGGTAAAATTTACTAAGAAAATTTCGACAAAATAATAATTCTGTCAATTAGAAAGGTTGTTAAATGCCTTCAGATAATTATCTTTTATAATTAGTTGTTATGTGAAACAAATAATTTTCTCAAGAACCGTGTTATAAAGGATCGATCATTAAATAACAAAAAAATCTTTTTACTTAACAGCATTGCCCTCATACGGAAAATTTATTAACTAAATAAAATGTTTCCAAAAAGAAATTATTCGTTGCATTAGCTTAGCAGAGACTTTTTTTTCCTTTTTTATTAAATTTCGCTTGAAAATACTTTAAAATAACAATTTGAATAATAAACGCAATAAAAATAAAATTTACATATGATATGTTTGCTAAAATAATTAAAACTCAATTAAATTACAAAAAAAAAAAAAAAAAACACTAAAATTCTTGTTTCATAATAATATTGATAACGTCCTGTAGCAATAATTAAATATTATTATAATCAGTAAATCATACAAAAAATAAATAAGGAAACAATTTGTGATTCAAAAATAAATAATTAAAAAAGCAAATAATAATTATAATTAATTAACTATTTTCATTTAATTATTCTTTTAATTAATTTATCTCTCAGTCAATTCTAAACTATATATATAAACATATAAAAATTCTGATTTAAAAAAAAATAAACCCTTACATTCAGAATTTAATAAAAGAAAAACTGTTTTAAAAAAAAAACAAAATAGAAAAAAAATATTTTTTTTTATGATAAATTTATTCGTAAATCGTTGTAAATCAGTTGTGTTGTGATTTTTATGCTAAGAAAATAAAAATTCCGTTTTTTTTTTCTTTTGAATAGCAAATAATAAATTTTATAAAACCAATTAGTTAACGTAGTAATTATTTCAAAATAAATAAGCTACGTTAAAGGTATTTTTCAGGTGAAAAATGTCATTTTTATAATTCATACTCAAACCGATTTATGTATATTGGTTTAAAGTCTCAAAAAAAAAAAAAAATTATAAAAAACAAAAACATTTCCTTAGCTAAGACTCACAACAAAATTTACTAGATTTTTAAAAATTTAATTAATTTAAATTAGAAGAAGAAAATTATTAATAAAAAAACACAATTCCATCTATAATAGGAACAATAATTAAAATTAGGCGAATATAAGTAAAATAATTAAAAAACTAAACATAAAATTGTTAATTAAAAAATTAAAACAAATGTAAATAAAAGAAAAAGTTTTTAATTTTATTTAAGAAAATACAAAGTGTTTCAAACATCAAACAAAAATTAAGGAATTATTTCACACTTTTGTTAACTGATTTACAGAGATGCACATCTGTAAATTAACGATTATTTATACCATAAACATTATAGCAAATCATTTAGTTAATTCGGATTAATCTGATAATCTGACTTAACGTATCGTGATTGGTTAGTAAAGTTTTAACCAATCAAACACATTAAATCCGTGCCCAATATCATCAAATTTTATACACAAGCAACATTAAGCATCGAAACACTATGTAAATTTATTTTTGGTTTTTATTTATATATAATTTCTGTTAAAATTATAAAAAGAATTAAAAATTCAAGTAGAAATATAAAGAAATTAATCTAAAGTTAAACTAAAAAATTGTTGTTATTGTCTTTTAAAATGATTATTTATAAATAGACTGGAGTAAAAGAAAGAAAAAAAAATTATAAAATTGATTATAGCGAATTTGTTGAATGTTTAAATAAAAAATCAAAAAAATTTCTTTGTGTAAAATTTTTATTTATTTATATCAAAAAGAAAAATAAAAAAAAAAGTTTTTATTTGTGTCCCAAATCATATATATCGTTTGTCATCTGTAACAATCGGTACAGCAGAGAGTTTATGTTTTAAAGGCACCAACTTGTGTTAAACATTGATCCAAACGATTTTTGTAAAAATCTTGTAAGTAGCCGGAACATCCATATCCGCCTAATTTATGTATAGCGGCATGATCTAAACAGTTTATAACGCCATCACCATTGCAATCCTATAAAAAATAAAATTAATTAAAGAAACGTGTCGTAGAATAAACAAAACAAATCTACACACCTGTCCGAATTTAGCCATGTAGCCTTGTACAGATCTGGCCGCACAATACGGTTCGTTGACGCAATTAGAGTATGCTGAAAAAAAAAAATAAAAAAAAATTATTGCAATTTGAAATCAGAAATAGAACATCAATTGCAAGGCCCCGGCGAGATTCGAACTCACGATCTCCTGTTTACTAGACAGGCGCTTTAACCAACTAAGCCACGGCGCCTACAAATCCTTAATTTTCTTATTTATAACAAAATTTTTGGAAGAAAAATTTCAACCAAAAATAGAAGCAGGAAATAATTTGAATTACCTGTTGGTGAATCCGCAGTTTCACCTTGCTGTGTTGGTTTACCACTGTCCGACCAATAAGCCCACGTTATCCTAAATAATCCACATACTTCACCATTGCAACCCAATGTACTGTTACAACCACTGATCGCTTCACATATACAACCCAAACAAATTTCTGTTACTGGCGGTGATGTTTGACGTTGAACAAATGGTACTGGTGCCTCTCCTATAACTGGTGTTGTTACTATATATAGATAAAAAAAAATAAAAATTAATAAAAAATTTAAAAAATTAATTCCCATACCGGGAATCGAACCCGGGCCTCCCGGGTGAGAGCCGGGTATCCTAACCACTAGACAATATGGGAGATGTTTGAAAGTGAGTTTATCATATTATAAAAAATGTTTATTGTTTCGCTAATAGATAATTAACGTGATTTTTAATTAATCTTTTGTGCTATTTTTTTTATCATTCTCTTAAATTGTTGCTATTTTTAATTAATTTATTTGCAGTGTAAGTAAGCAACACGTAGAACATCACTTTAGGTTTGGAAAAAAATGTTTTTTTTTTCTACAAAATAATTCTACCGCAAGCAGAAGTATTTTTATAAACGTGATTCATATCATACCATATCGATTAGTCGATATAAAAAAATAACAAAAATTCATTAAGAATTTTTTTTATACTTGTTAAGAATTTATTAATTTTTTTTTTTTTTTTTTTTTTTGCCATTTGACCGATAAGGTAATATCCAGTTTGGTCTTATTACAAATATATAAATAAAAACTATTTATAGGATTTTTTTTTAATTTTAATTAAACGAAAGACAACAATAATAATAAAAATGAATACATACTGAACCGGATTTTAGTTTACTAAGAAATATTTTTATCGGTCGAAGAAATGTATAAATAAATATTCAATCGTCTTGTCTGACAAAAGTGTTTGTTACTTTGATAACATTCCGGATGAGCATTAACAATGAATTTGCATTAAAATTACCGTAGATATGATAAACTGACGTGTTTTCCCATATTTATTTGCTATCTTTTTTGTTATTTATATATAAAATTCATATAGAATCCAATATTGTTTTCGTGTTCTTTTAATAATTTATTGAAACACGATATTTTTTAATTAAATTTATTTCTTAATTAAATTTATATTTATTGATTTGTTTACATTAAAAAAATATATATAAATTTGGTCGTCTCAAATCTTATTTTCTTGTTATAATGCAATTTTGAGAGTTATGTACGTTTCACACTAAATTTATTAACACAGTAGGTGTTCCAATTTATTTCATTCCAAATACTCTGCTACAGAATTAAAAAATTAATTAATTTTCCCTAAAATTTAGTTACACGTGCTTTTAATCAAATTAATCTAATGCTAATTAAGCTTGTCGAGGCGGAAATTGACATTATTCAAGCAGCCTAAAGATAAAACAGAAATTATCAGATATATCTTGAAATAAATAAATAAAATTAAACACACGCATTTTTTTTTTTTTGTGTATCTAATCAGTTTGCGTTATAATTTAATTAAGAAATGTGAAAATTATCGTAGGATACGTTTCTATGATGCTAAATTAAATGTTTTGCATTGAATATTTTTTAAAACGAAAAAATTATTAACGAAAACTAACAGTTCTGAAAATAATGATTTCAATGAATTGTTGTGTTCCGGTAGGATCGATTATCGAGATACAGATTGATTTTCAGCATTTACAAGTAAAGATAATTAAGTGCCGGTTGTATATTCATAGATCGCGAAAAAATATAAAATTCTTACTACATGAGAAACATTTAATTAGAAACAAACGGAAAAAAATGTAATATCCGTGAGATTTATTTATATGTTTTTCGTGCGGGTTTTTTTTTTTTACACTATTTCATGGAGATTTCAAAATAAGATAAATTATGTTTATAATTGTTTTTTTTTTTTTGTTTAATACAATTCACATAATAATTTACGCTTTTGCTTATTTTCTGTAATGAATAAATATTAATAATTAACCAAAAAAGAACAAAAATAAAAAAAAAATAAAATGAAATGAGAAGAAACAATGAATGGAAAATGGAATTAAGTGAAATGAAAGAAAAAAAAAACTTTAAAATCACATAATTTAATAAACCAAAAAATACATAATTACATATCAAATAAAAAACACGAAAAATTAAAATAATTTACAAAATATTAATATGAAATTACACAATTTGATTGTTTTCACCATATTATAAAAATCATAAAACATTTGTTTGCAACAATGATTTTAGTGGCAATAAAATATTGAAATATTTCATCACATTTGCACACTAAAATAACAAAAGAAATTTTAGTAAAATAAATAAAAACTTTTGGTTTAGATTAGAATTCTAGGTGCGCTTAAGCAAACAATTCTACGCGTGATGTAATTCGTAACAAAGTATTGATTAAACGCTTTATATGGTATTATTTAACTGCACTCAGTTTGCCTCACTTAAAATGAAAACGGTTTATAAAGTTAAATACAAATTATGCTTAATCCGTTTCCTGAAAATTAGACAAATTTTGCAAATGAAACAGTTTTGTTATTATATTAAAGTATTTTCGATACCTAAAACCTTTTTTTCTAATATTTTGTACTGTAAACCGCTATTATAATATAATAATTTTGAATTACCACGATGAATCAACTACCCTAGCAGAATAAAGCACAAAACTATAGTTTATAGTCTCCTATCTGAAAAAGATCCATCGTACAATCAAACCTTAGTTAAGGTGGTTTTATTTCGACAAACTTTAATGACTGCACATGATATAATATGTTATATTGCCAATCGTTTATAAAACGACCAAAATTGGCAAAATTATTTTCGGTACTTAACAATTACGCACAAAATGAATGATCTATGTAAATTCTATTTATTATTTTTTATTATAAGGTCTAATTGAACGTTTATTATCAAAAGCACCAAATAAGTAATGAAAATAACAACAAAATAAAATTATTAAACATAATTAAAAGTAGTAGAGGTACTTATGTATATAAGTCAATCTTAGTAATTACATTAAAATTATAATATTAATTATTTTAAATGAATAAAATTGACATAATTTAAAATCGTGTTTATTTTATTGTATAATAAATATTTTTTTTATGCGCAGGCGTTAATGACTTATAAATATTGAAATGACGTTATAATATTGACGGTGACATCACTTTGCTGTTGCAAAAAAAAAATAATAATAAATAAATTTGAACACAAAAATGTAAAATCGAAAAACCACAAATAAATATCACAACAGGGTTTAACAGTTATCCTTGAATTAATTTATCGCGACTTTAATAATGTTTTCTTTGACCTTTTTTTGCTGTTTTTGTGTTTACATATTTTTATGACTCTATAAACACAGAAGTGATTTTTGTAATTCATGTTACTCATTTTCCCATAAATTAGTTGAAATTATTTTTTTTTTAGTTTTGTTATTAATCGATGTACGATTATAAATTAATTCAGGTAGCCGGTAACTGACTGTTAACAGAATTATTTAATGATCCTAACTGAAGATCGCATTAATAAATAACCAATAACATATTAACAGCATCTCATCTTATAATAAAACATAAAAATAATTCTAGCTTTTATTGTCTATAAATTCCTTAAGCTGCTTTTAAATTATTTAACATTTTTAAGTAATAAATTTTAAACAACTGTTTCAATCTCACCTGACATTTTAATTTTCAATAAAATCTAAGCAAAAAAAAAAATATTTTTCAAGTAAACTTTCAGTATTTCCTATTAAACATCAATAAATTTATATGTAATTCCTACAAGGTTGGACAATAACTTCCATAACAATAAAAGTAATTAATTTTCATAGAGTAATTAAAACAAAACAAAAAAAAATAAATGAATTTTTGCTCGTTATGGATTTTTACAAGTTTTTATTATTTTGTTAATTAAGTGCTGAAGTACTTATAGTGGCTTGTCAATAATTGAAAAATAGGTGTGATGTGTGAATTAATTATTAAGTCCGGAAACTGATGTATTGAAGAAATTGTTTCGAATAGATTTTTTTTTTTTTTTGTAAATCGTGGTGTTTTATTTATGTGTGTTTAAAATGAATAATAAAGCAGATAGATGAAATAAAATTAACAAAATTATTTAGTATAATTACACTAAAAATAATATAAAAATCGATCTTAGAGAGGCCTAACTGTATACAACAGAAATTATTTAACTATTCGGAAATTCTATCTCTTTTGGGTATTCAAAAGATATTTCAGATACACTTTAACTAGGGTTAACTTGTTTTGGATTTTCAAATTGGGATTAAACATAAAATATCGATATAAATCTGCTGTATTACTGTATTCCTTTACAATGTTATTATTAAACAATAATTGATTATTGATTAATTAATTAATTTTCAGAAATAATTGCTGCAATTAACACTTTTTATAAGACAAAACTCATTAAAAAAAAAAAAACTAATGAAAAATACAATTATTTATGAATGAAAAATGTGAAGATAAAAAAAAAACAATTTTATGTAAATTGTAAAGAAAAAAAAATTATGATCACCATATATTTTTTACAAAAAAAAAATAAATATTGAATGAAAAAATTATTTAAAAAAAAATTTGCTCTCATTATATCATTTAATTAACACATTTTAATTTTTAGTAAATATTTTTCTTCTAAAACTTCACTGTTTATATAAATTATTAATTTTTTTGAATATTTACGTTAAGCAAAACTTTGTGCATTTTGTCAGATATTAATAAATTTTTTTTTAGTCGTTGTATTTCACTGCAAAATTAATTAATACACAAAAAATATATGACTTTGTGTAATCGACGTTACATTGACTGTAAATAATTTATTGCTGTGTTGTGTTACGTTACTGCTACAATACTGTATCGTAACTAAATGATAACGTTACTGAAGAAACGTAATGTAACGTTATTCGTTCTTTATTATTTCGGTATTTCGTGCCAAAAATTACGGTAAAACTATAAATTTCTTCTTTAAAATTTAATTTACAAGAAATAACCCTTTATTTCATTAAAGTCTAAACAAACTATGTTTCATGTGAATTTACATATGTATATGTGATTTTGGTAACTTGAAATGATAATGTTATAACAATAACAGTATAAAGTCAACTAATGTGATTAAAAATAATAAAACAAAGATGATAAACTATTGAACTTTGCAAATAAAAAATAATACAAATTTCTTAAGTGACTTAACTAATCAGTTTTATTTATAAATCATACTGTATTAATAATAATAAATATATTATTATTAATTATAATAAAGCAAAAATAAAATTAAAATAATTTTTCAATCTTTCTTCTCTAGACATTCATTATCAGCCTTGAAAGCATATTTTTATTTTTTCATAAGTTGTACGATGACGAGTTTAATATATTTTCGATTTTGCCTTCATTTTACAAAAAATTGTTTTTTTTTTTCTAAAGTGAAAAACAAACGTTCATCTCTCTTATTTTGTAATTAAAATATAAAAAGACAACAATTTTGATCAAATAAAAAAACAAATTTTTTTTAATGACTATTCAACGTTATTAACGAATATTAAGTGCAATCCAAATGATTAAAATTCTTTTCCGGTATTTTTAATTAGTTTTTTTTTATTGCACATGACTTTTATTTTCACTTAATTTAATTTTTTTTTAATTTAAAGTTTTCTGTGGTAAAAATTAATTAATATATTAAATAAAATAAATGCAGTAAATAAAAGAAGAGAAAAAATAAAAAAAAAATATTTGTCCCAGACCTTGAATTTTCAATTTATTAATTTATTTATATTATTCAAAAGAAATTAATTAATTTTATTTTTAATAAAAATACAACAAGAAAAACGATTTAAAATCAATAAAAATCATAAACAAGAATTCTTAAATCATCGCCCACAAATAGCAAAAACTAGATAAACTTTTAAGTAACACAAAGAAAAAAAAAATCTTTACCAATATGGGAAACATCAGCGTTAGCACAGATGAGAAAACCAATTACGGCTAAAGACACAACACTAAGAAATTTATTTAAACTCATTTTGATTGATTGCCCTTAATAAATATATTTTTTTGTTTGTTTAATTTAAACACACAATTATTCTGGTTGATCCAGAATAAATCACAAGACTTAGAGATAATAAAAAAAACAAATAAATTTACACAAAACACGATTTTATTAATATATAACTAATAAAAAAAAACTTATTTTTGACCACTTTTCTCAACAATTCGCTAGCAAATAAACAATATTTTTACCTCGTATTTATATTTAAATACAAAAATAAAAAAACAACATATTGTGGGGAATTCATAATACTCCCACTTACATATGTATATATATTTAATTTTTTTTATTTATAGACTATTTTGTGCTTTGCTTTTATATTAATTTCTCCACATTCGACTGTTGTTGTTTTATTCATTTAATATTTCATGTAGTTCAAGTTTTTTTTATTTTTATATACAAAAGGTATCCCTCTATTCTTTATGTTTTATTACTATTACTGTTTATATTTTATCTAGATATAAAACGTGTCTTTAAACTATTATTAAAGCTTCATTATTTATTGTAATTTTTTATTTTGTAACATGTGGTAAAATTTAATTTGGTAAATTCATCAATAAACTTTGAGAGCTTTTTTACGTTACGATAATCGTAGCTTTTTATTTATTTGTACTTAATAAAAATAAAACTTCCACTGTATAAAATGTTGTAACTTAGTGATCATAATAATTTAAAGCAAACTAAGCAGCTGTTTAAGCATTTAACTTTTGAGGACTCTATCAACTCCCGAAATAATAAAAATTTACAATTGAAACTTGTAATAATGACTGAAATTTTTTTATCTCCAAATATAATGTGTGGAGAAATTTATTAATTATTCCGCATATTTATTCTTTTGAAGAACTATTTTTAATCCGATAATAAAGTAAATAAAATACTTTTTTATAGAAACGGATAATAGTATTTTGAGGATACTTTTGAGGATCTTAATCATCGTGGAACGAATGTATGTTATTAATCGACTATTTTTCTGTTTATTACCATTCAAGTTTTGATTCTAATAACACAAAGAGCACGAGAAAAAATCGCAATTCTAGAATAGCCAACAATCAAGGATATGATGAACAAAATCTGGTTAGTAACAGTGATTGTTATTAAATAAATATTGCGTGCATTTCCAGTAGAAACAATAAAAAATTGATAACGTCAGAGTACTAAAAACAAGTTAGTAATAATAACCAAAGGCAACAATTTAATTACAAGAGAATGAAAAAATGAAAATTAAATCGCTTTATAAAAATACTTAAAAGCATCATTAAATTATTATTAACATCCCCATTTATGGTAGTTAGTACTACAGACCAGACAAACAAAAATTAAATAATCTTTAAAGTAAATATCTGTTAATTCTTCAATTTTCATTTACTTAGTAATCTATTCGGTTAATAAAACGATATATTAATGTTCAGAAAAGTAATAATTAACATAAATAATAATCCTCAATATCAGATTATTAAAAAAAAATAAATATATGTCGTGTATATCCTTGTCGTGATATTGACTATAGATTTTTTTTTTTATTCAATTGTCTGCTATTTAGCTCCAAGTAATGTTAAATTTATAAATAAAATTTATTACCGATAAATATTTGCGTTGAATATTGATGTTGTTTGTGGTTTTATTGTAACTATATGTTGTTAAAACCAGTTCCGAATATAATTTATTAATATTAATGTTTCATTTGTATATATATTTTTAGTTTTAAACAATTCTTTAAGCCATTATACTAATATTAAAGGAATTATATATTTCCCCTTCTGATAATGATTTTGATAGTTTTCAGAAGTATCCTATGTGTATTGTGAAGACATGTTTAATTACCTGAAAACAATACAATTGTGCACTGATGAATTTTCTTAAACATTTTTTTAAACTGAGAAATTAAAACTAAATACCAACAAAATAAATTTAAATCGAGAAATTATTTCTGTTTTTTTTTTTTTTTTTGAATTGTCATATCTCAAAAAAACGAAATGGATTAGCTTAGAAACCAAATTTCAATTACAAATTAAAGTCCGTGGCGATATGTCAAGCTGCTTATAGAAGTATTTTAAAAAATTCTTCTCATTCCTCTTGGAATCATAGGGCTTCTAATACTAAATTTATTTTAAAAAATTGCTATTTTGGTATGGTATCAAATATTAATTTATATCACAACTGAAATGGTACTGAAGATTCTTACAATGAAAATTAAAAGGCAAATTTCTATAAGACGCAACAATATTTTATTATGTCTTATGGGCAACGATCATATTTAAGCTAAAACTAACACTTTTACATTTAATTAAGTTTCGTATCAGACACACCCAGAAGAGAGCACTTATAATTTAAATTCAGGCCATCAAAATGTGTTGAGATTGAATTGCTTGCAAGAAATTTACTTAACTTATTCTCTTCTGAAATATTTTTTCAACCAATTGTAATGTAGATTCCTTAAAAAATATTTTTATAAAAAGGCTTAATATGCTTCACCTGATTTAAATTTAGCATTTTTTATTTTTTTTTCAAATTTTTATTTATAGTTCTGTTAATTATTTTAATAATATAGATGATTTTGCAGTTTAGCTTTTTTTTAAATTAATATTTTGATCATTTGATAATTTGCACATAAATTATTATTCATAATTATATATTATTTTTATAACAAAACTGTTAAGGATAGTTCAATTATGTGATTTGTGATTATATAATAATATCTTAGCAATCAACGCATTATATTTAAATACATTTTTTATGACTGCTCCTGAACTTCCATTTGACACTGAATAATCACAATGGCATGACTTCATGAGAATATTTTATAAAACGTGATTCATTTGTAGAAGAAAAATGTACAAAAAGATGTAAATCGTAGCTAAGAATATTTTAACAGTAAGAAACAAGAACTTTTTTAGCATGATGTCATTTGTGAAAGGTTTTATAACATTATCATTATCTAAATGTAATTAAAAATGCCTCTACGAAATATTCTTTTAAAATATAAACCGCAAAGAGAGAGGTTGTATCCTCCACATCTAAACCATGATATTTTAAGGCCTTATGTATCATCTTGAACGAACCGATTTACCGGAATAATTATAAAATTATTTAAACTTTAATTTATTCATATAAATTGTGTTCTTCTGAGAGTTTAAAACACTTTTACATCCAAAATGTTAAAATATCATCCCATATTATAATTATAATGCTTCGTAACAAAAATCAAAGAATATGAGACCAAGAAGTGGATTACTATGTTATGACGCACAAAAAAATTATTTAAATTTTCCTTCGCAGAACTTCTTATCGCAATAATTTTAATCTCAAACAATAATTTATACAATTTATGAAAGAAAAAGAAATGAAAACAAACATATCGATAGCGTGCATAATATAACTAAAACATTATTTTTGTCATTATAAATAAACTTTACATATTATATTTATTTATATAAATTCTACCTGAATTGCAAGAAAGCAATATTAAAAATAAAACACAAAAATTTATTATAACTGTTAATAAACCGAAAAAGATGAAGAATAAAAATTAAGAAAATTATTTTCGGTAATAAGTTATTTTATTTTAGGTTGTTGCTGTATTATCTTTTAAATTAAATTGAAATTTTATGGATGTTAACGTTGTAAATAAATTTGCATTTTTTATAATAAGAATACAAGGAGACTTCAACGCAACCGTAGGTGAGAAAACTGTTGATGTCAAAAATTAAGATAAAAAAAAAAATTTAAGATTTATTGCAATAGATTTTTACGAATTGATCTTTTTACTAACTGGAAAAAAGAATTTTTCTATCAATAAAACTATCATTATTAAAAAATTAATTTTATTCGGAGCTATCATTAACATAAATTAAGAAAGGGTGACTCCAGAACAATTTATAAGGATAGTAGAAAGTTGTATTGTTATGTCAATGTTTATTTATATCACTAAACCATAAGCCGAAATAGCTCAGTTGGGAGAGCGTTAGACTGAAGATCTAAATGTCCCCGGTTCAATCCCGGGTTTCGGCAGAACTTAAATTTTTTTTTTAACGTAATATACAATTTAAGTACATATATTTTTAGCAAATAATATTTAAAAACCCGAAATATTCCTTAAAATACTAAATCTGATGTTTTGTCCAAACAAAATTCTAATTACACAGAAAAATTATTTATTATTCGGTTGGTATTAACATTTACCAGTTCATTGGAAAATGAATTAAAACGAATCTAAAACGAAACTGGTGAACCACCAGATTAAAAGAAATACACTGGTCACAGTATTATACCGGCAATTGACAATTCCGGACATTTTAATTGCTATTGAAAACGTATGGCCAATTTAATATCTATCTGGTGTCTTCTAAGAATCGTCTTTCCTTCTCTCTTAAGGAGTTTAATTGCTTTTAATAATTTTTTTTAATTTTCACTACAATTTGTTTTAGAGATGGAGAAAATTCTATAAAACTACAACAATGGGAGCACTTTGTATTTGGCTGATATCACAGACCACCTTCATTCTTTATACATTACATAATCTTGTAAAAAAAGATGTATGCATAATCAACAGAGTTTACCTTTTAATAGACATTTGCATCTTTCAAAACCAAAAATTATTTCCAGTTGGTTTTTATTAATCCTCAAATTTTCTCACTAATTCATTGACCGAAAGAAGTTTTTTCAATAAATATTTCCTGAAAATTGCTCATAGATTTGAAAAAAAATATTAAGGAATTAAATTCTCATTTATTATCATTGGACATTTTATTGTTTGAATAATTTTTTTATAAAAACATAACTTTAGAATTTTTTTTTTTTAGATTTTATTAAATGCAGCGATATCAACAGATTGGACGAAATCTTCGTTTTCTGTGATTGTTTCCGACAATAAGTCAATTGAAACTTTGTCGTCTTCGATTACACACATAATTTGGAGCTTGTGAATGCCGTATCCTACAGGTACGAGTTTTGAGGCACCCCACAAAAGTCCATCCATTTCAATTGAACGTACAAGTTCTTCCATTTTCTTCATGTCAGTTTCATCATCCCAGGGTTTAACATCCAGCAATACGGAACTCTTGGCGATTAAAGCGGGTTTCTTGGATTTTTTGTCGGTATATGCTTTTACACGTTCTGCACGGATACGTTCAGCTTCTGCATCATCTTCTTCATCATCCGAGCCAAATAGATCAACATCATCATCATCATCTATGAAGCACAACATAAAATTGAAATATTTAGAAAACCGTGATAAATTGAACATTGAGGTAGATACCTTTAGCTGGTTTTGTTTCTGCTACTGTTGGTTTGCCGCCAGCTACTTGAGGTACTGCTTGGCCACCCCAGGCGGCTTTTTCTTCCTTTGAAAAAGAAGAGATATGTCTGTACCAACGACGTGCATGAGGTAAATCGTCCGATGGAATCTTGCCAACCGCTACAAATACAGACTCATCAGCTTTTGATGGTGTGTATCTAAAATAATAATTATCTTATTAGAATTTGGAAAATTGTGCAACTGATAAAATATTTTTTATAATGCGTGTCAATTAACATAACCTCAACAGAATATTTTATTTATTCAATGCATACCCATCAATATAACTGCGTTCCTCAAGGAATTTGTTGAGCTCTTGTAAACCCTTTGGTGTTTTTACATCGCCGAAAGACATTTTTGCAGATTTTTTTATTGTTTTAATAATTTAATTTAACCTCAGCACTAAATGTGGAACCTTCTTCTAATGCAATTTATAGCAGAAAGAAATGATTTCAGAAAGAGATGAAACACATAGAGATTTATTTGATTGGTATAACATATTACAAGTTTTTTCGGAGTTATACAAAAACGTATAAAAATATAATAAGCACAAAGATTATTCAATGAATATTAATTTTTTTTTTAAATAAACAAATTTTTATCTAAATCTAAATAATTTAAGCATTTTAATTATTTTGTTTTGATAAATAATAAATATATTTAAGAAAAATATATTTTAGGAGTTAATTTTAAAAATAAATTTATGAAATTTTCCATATGGCGACACTAAAAAACTACTGAACTTTAAATGAAAAATTGATAAATATCCGAAAAACAACAAGAAAAAAAATATATACCTTTCAGCAGGTTGACAACAAAAGACATTTCGCAGGTTGCGCGAAATAGTTTACCGAAATTTGATTAAAAAAAAAAAGAAAATATTTTGGATAGTGCAGTTAATTTGTTAAAAAAAAGAAATAATTTATTTATTATAAATTTAGTTTTTAGTGATAATTGAAAAAACAAATAACAGTATAAAAATATGAAGAGACGAAATGCCGATTGTGGCAAAATGAGGCGACCTATAAAACGTAACAAAATTACGGAAGGAATGTACGGAAGGTAATGCCAAAATGCATATATATTCCAAGGGAATAAACAATTTAAAAAAATCTTTTGTTAATTAGACATTAGATATTGATTTCTGTTTACATGATTTAATTTCATGTAACGCATACTGAAAAAAAACATTCTAATGAATGAACCAAAAACGATATATATATATATATATTTGTGTCTTTAAAAAAAAAAAAATTAAATTAAAACTAAAATCAACCAAAATGGCTGGCGAATTTAAAAGAAAAATTAGATTAAAGAAAAAAAAAGTTTATGCAAAAATTATCATCCTAATATAAATGTTTACATATTTATTTCTATGCTCTGTTATGACTTTTTATTATTTTACATTTATTTTATATCTTATAAATAAATTTAACAATTTTTATGTTATTGTATTTGTGACAATATTTCCATTGAAATTTTTTTTTCGCTCAAACGAATAATTTTTATTTAATTTATGAATTATTATTAGTGTAAATAATATTAAGAAATTATATATAAAATAAATAAACAGAATATTGTAATATTCTAGCATCTGTTTTACAATTATATATGTACATATATATATTTTTAATGACATTCATACTGTCATATAGGTTAGATTTTAATATTTGGCCCCAAACAAATAAAAATAATATCTACAGCTGTAAATTGCATAATATTATTTATAAACATTTTACTTAAATCTATAGTAAACATACCACTTAAACATAAAATATATAAAAATAAAAACATTTTATTTTTGAGCCCAAATGAAAAGTTTAATTTAATTTTTTTTTTTACATGTTCTGTTTTCTCTCTCTCTCTCTCTCTCCATGCCAAATAAATATTTAAAATTCTATTTGAATAAAGATTGTCTTTCAGGAATTATTGGAAAAATTCAATTTACATATAATTTTATGTTTAATAATTAAAAAAAAAAGAGTCAATAAATGTCCTTCAACATTGTGCCAATTAAAATTTTATTTTATTTTATTTATTAAAATCTTAAATGTTATAAACAACTAATTAAAAGTATTTTCCTTTTCTTTACTTTTTTTTTTTTTTTTTTTTTTTTTTTTTTATTATTTAATTTCATTATAATTAATTTCTTTACAGCAACACACTTTTGTACATGAAATTTCTAATATTATGGGTTATTGTTATAACTGCTGATTTTATGTTGGAATTCCGTTTTGAATTTCTATGGCCATTCTGGTTATTATTACGATCAGTTTATGACTCATTTAAGTATAAAGGACTGGTAATTTATAAAATTCAAATATATTTTTTTTTTCTTTTAATAATAATATTCAATTAATTATTATTGGTTTTTTTTCTTTTTATTTACAACCTTTTTTCTTATATTTCTATATTTATTAGGCATTCTCGGTTTTATTTGTTACCATTGCAATAACATCAGATCTGGTGTGCTTATTTTTTATTCCAGTTCATTGGTTATTCTTTGCAGCGAGTACATATGTTTGGGTGCAATATGTTTGGCATACAGGTAAAATATATATTTTAATTTTCTATTATGCATATACAAAAATTAAAATCATGTTTTTATCTTATTTATATTTTTAGATAAAGGTATTTGTTTACCAACAATTATATTATGGATAATATTTGTATATTTAGAAGCTGCTATTAGATGGAAAGATAGCAGACATATGCCACATTTAGATTTGTGTCGACCTTTTGCAGCCCATTGGTATAATATTATAAATAAATTAGAAAAAAGTTTTTTTTTGTTTTGAATAATCGAAAATGGTTTTTATTTTTAGTATTGGTTATCCAGTGGTTACATTAGGTTTTGGGTTTAAAAGTTATGTTGGCTATAGAATGAGACAACGGAAACAACGTGAAGTAGCTAAAGAAAATGAATTTTACATGCAGCTATTACAAAAGGCATTGCCTCAAGAAGAAACGATAGACGACACAGCTATTGATACACAAACACAGGATATTGATAAAGATGTTCATGTTTCTGTATCAACGACATCACATCAACACCATCAAAATAATAATAGTGCTTCAATGCATAATCATCATTCTAGTAATCATAAAAATGCTCAAAATAATAATAATAGTAAATTATCAATTTGCTTAAGTACATCAAATGGTCATGCTGTTAGTGTTACACCTAATAGTGTTAATCATAATGTGAATAATAAACACCATAGAAAAAGTTTGGATAAAGATAAAAGTGATAATAATTATAATAAAACATCAGCAAATGATGGTACAATAACAAATTCATTAAATAATAAAAATCATAATAATTCATATCATCATCATAATCATCATACTACAAATCATTTAAATGTAAAAGAGATGACAAAATCGCAGCAAAGTGATATGTTATCATCATCATCATCGTCATCATCTTCATCAACATTATCATTACATACAGTGCGTGAACGTGAAAAAGATCGTGATAATAATAATATTGTTAAACGTGAACGTTTTGAACGAGATTATAATAACGATACAAAAACAACTGTTAATAATTATAATAGTTCTAATAATAATACAACAGATAAAGATAAACAAAATAGTAGTGGATATTATATAAATGATTATCAAAATCACAATCATAATAATTTAAATAATACAAATAATAATAATAATAAAAGCGATCAAGTAATGAGTTGTAAAAAAATCAACGATAATAATCATAATAAAAATGATAATGCAACACATTATAATAATATACATAGTAATAGTAAACATAATAATATAAATAATAGTTGTAGTAATATAAATAATAATAGTACATCAATAACAGATCATAAGTATAATGGTATACAAATGGTTGAGATGTCAAGTGTTATGAATATAAATAATAATTCAACACGAGATAAATTAATAAATAAATCAAATCATAATGGTAATATTGGAAATTATGATAATGATGTACAGCAACAGCCGACACATGATGTCAGTGAAACAACAGAAAAAAATAAAAGTATGCTAATTACCATTTATTTATTTATTTGTGTTTATTAATTAATTATGTGATTGATTAATTTGTAGGTCGAAGAAATCGTATTAAACAAAAGGAAATTTCTTCACCATTAAATAAAGACAATCAGCAATCAAGTCTTCATACATCAACAACAAATTATAATAATATTGTTGGTAGTAATACAACTTTAAATGCTGGTGAACACCAAAGAAGATCATCAATGAATGCATCACCATTAACAACAACAACAACCTCATCGGCGGTAACAACAACCGCATCTATAATTAATGTCAATCAAATGTCACAAACAGTACCACAAATATGTGAATCTTGTTTTCGTTTAGAAACAGACATAAAAAAATTCAAGAATGATATTGGACATATGAAACAAGTGGAAAATGATTTGAGACAAAAAATTGATTCGCATTTAACGACAAAATCATGTTTGCAGGCCAAACAAAAAGAGAATGAAGAATTAGAAAAAAAGTATTTATTAAAAAAATATTTTTTCTCTTGTATATGGATTTACTTTTGTTATTTTTTATTTTTATTTTAGAATACATGAATTATCTAATTTACGGCAAACAGATAGACAAAATATACAAAATTGTGAACGACGTTTAGGCGATGAACGACGTCAACGCCAATCACTTGAATCTCAATTAAATACCGAAAGGAAATTAAAAAAACAAATTGATGACAAAATAGCTCGTGGTGATTGTGGCGAGCCATGTAAATTGAAAAAACAACAAATTGAATCAGAGTGTCATAAATTACGGCGTGAAATATCTTCAATTGAAGATGCTAAAAATTCTGCTGAACAACAGAGTCGAAGCTATGAACAAGAAGTAAAAGAAAATTGCATAGAGATTTTTAACTGTTTTAAGAGTGTTTTCTATTAAATAATGTATTTTCCTTTTAAGCTTCGTAAAATGGAAGCAGAAATAAGAAATCGTGAAGCACAACAGGGAACTGAAGTATTAATGTCAGCATTAGCAGCAATGCAGGATAAAAATTCAACACTTGAAGATAATTTATCGGCAGAGACAAGAGTAAAGCTGGACTTATTCTCAGCTCTTGGCGAAGCAAAACGACAAGTTGAAATAAGAGATGGTAAGAATAATTAGGTTTTAATTTTATAGAAATATTTAATATTTGTCTGTTTTTTTAAAATAATAAAGCAATGATTCGCAACAAAGATAAGGAAGTATTGGATTTAAAAGCAAAAATCGCACAGTTATTAGCTGTTATGCCATTGCCAAATGAATCTCTATGTATGTCTGTGCCACAATGTCCGTCTAGTAGTGGATGTAATTCAATGTTGCGTCTTAATGATACTCCACCTCTAATGCCACAGCAACATCAACAACAACAACATCAACAACAACAACATCAACAACAACATCAACAGCAACAGCAGCATCAACAACAACAGCAGCAGCAGCACACACAAGGGCCAGGAAGTCCCATGTCTTTAGGTATTATTACACATGTTAATGTATTAGCATCAACTCCGATGTCATTAGTTCCATCGTCCTCATCATCATCAACAACAAATTCACTTATTGTTGGTGGTGGTGTTGTTTGTGGCGTAAATTTAACAAATAGCCAACAGCATCACCATAATCAACAAATGCAAGTACCTGGAAATATATGTCCATCAAATTTAGATCCAAATGCAACAGCATATACACCAAAAAATTCATTAATCGATGGTACTGAAGCCTGACCTATAATAACAAATAATAATTACTACTGAGATTAAAAAATGATTTATTTATCTATTTATTTGAATTTAATGAAGATAATAAATAATTCAAATATATATATAACAAAATTGTAAATTTATAATAATAATAATTATAATATAATAATTATAAATTGTATTATAATTAAGACAAATTATAAAAAAATAATATTAAATTATAGATAAGAAATAAGGAAGGAAAAGTAGTCAATCGTTTATCGTCGCTGCAGAAAATAGATATTTTTCTCTCTTTTTAATTTATTATTATTATTTATGTGTATTTACATAATTAGGGGTTTTTTTTTGTTTACTTAAAACAAGAATAAATATTCATGATCTCATAAAAGAAGAAGAAAAAGAATTGACAATTTTTTTTTCTGTTATTAATTAATTAATAATTAATGTACACGTACCTATACAAGGTGATGAGAACTCGTATAGAGTTTACCTAAAATCTAATCGATAATGTTGTGATTATTATTAGCTTACTTAAATTTCAATGAACTGATTTACATATTATTTTATTTTTAAGTAAATTTAATTTTATAATTTGTAATAAAAGATTAATTTATATATTTAGTTGTGCGGTTTATTCTAATTCGATTTTTTATTATTAATATCACAACATTAGCTAATATTATTATTATTATTTCTGTGCTGACGGAATAGTTATTTAGTTCCTAATACACTTTAACTTAGTTTATTTAGTTTTTTTTTTTTTAAACGATTTTTAACATAAAACTAAAATCATGTTAATGTTGCGTATCACGAATCAGTTTAAAAATATTTCGTTAATTTTTTGTATATTTTGGTGCCGCTGTTTTAAGAATATTTTTTTTTCTTTCTTTATTATTTGTTGAAAGAATTAATTAAAAGGTAATTTAGAAAGCTAGGATGTTTTTTTTTGTTATAAAACTTTGATACATATGAATAACATGCCTTAAAAAATATACATGAAAGTTTAGTTTTAGTTAATTATTCTCGTTGTATAATTATATTATTTTTTAAATTATTGCTAACATAGGCTTAAGGTGATAACAAATATTTTATATTACTTGAGATCATGTTATTGATAGTGTTTTTAATTATTTATTATTTATTAAAATCATAGGTCTAAATATTAAACTGTTTAAATATATTATTACATAGACTGATGTCAGATGTGTGTGGATGAAACTACAGATAATATTTATTTGTGTAGTAGTAACGTTGGAACAGGCTTCAGGGTCCTTTTTTTTGCTCTTTTTGCTTTAAATGCATTTGGGTCTCGTTTTTTTTTTTTTTTGTGTTTATTACATATTTCTTAACGATAAATCATTTTTATTTTGAATTTCTTAATGAATTTAGTAAATCAGAAAATTCATTCTATCTAAAGAGGAATGATTTTACTGGAGCGAATTGATAAGCAATAATATTCTAATGACTGATTTTTTTCTCTTCTCTTCAAAACATGTAAAACTTCATTTCATTCCGTTGGGTACAACAATCTGTTTTAAGGATCCTTTTTTTAGTACTCTATGATGAATATTTTCTTCAAAATCTCTTTCCTTCCTAAATTTAATTAAATATTTTAATTATAAATAAATAAAAAAAAAACATACATTTTATGATTTTTCTATTATTATTTTCATTATTTATTTATTTTTATTTTGTTTTTTTTTTCTTTTTCTCTATTATAGATTTTGTTTTAAGATGACGATGATGATGAGATTACGTTTAATTAATTTTTCTTGTTTTTTTTTTGTCTGAAAAATTGAATAAAAGAGAAAAGAAATAAAAAAGAAAATTACAAAAAAAAACAACCACTCGGCACAAAATCAATTAAATTTATTTATTTATTATTAAATTTTTCCTTTTTTAATAAATTTTATTTATTTATTTTGTTTGTTTGTTTTTTTTTTTTTCCTTTAATGGTACTTAAAATAAAATTACATTACAAGAGATAATAAATCTTTCTCAACCTGACGCGCTACAAAAAATTAAAAATTTAAATATTAAACTAAAAAAAATAAAATAATTTCATAAAATAATAATTATTATTATTATAACTATTAACTTCTAATTAATATTATTAATTTAAAATAAACAATAAAAAAAAAAAAACATGACATGTTTTTTTAAAGAAATTAGAAAACCGATGTCGTTACTTTTATTTTTGTAAATAATATAAATTTTTTTTTATTTATTATTTATATTTATGTTTATTATTATTATTATTATTATAAGTGTTGTGTGTAACGTTACTTACGAAAAAATAAAGGAAATATAACGTTACGAGAAAACGTGAGAAAAATGCTTTAAACGATATTGGTAACTCTATTATTCATTTTTGTATTATTTCGTTTCATTCTTTTGTCAAATTTAATTTAACAATCCTTAAACCGAACATGAAATATGTTGATAATTTTAACTCCTTTATTTGATTATAAAATTTATTCGTATATTTATTAAATGCTATACAATCTCTAAAGTAACTAAGTTACAAGTGAATTTTTATGTGATTTTGATAACTTGAAATGATAACGTTATAACTATAACAGTAACGTAAATTTATTACGTCATAATACCTATTTAACGAAGTAGTAACGTAAAATTATTTCATTACACCATCGAATTATCAGAGTTGTAAAGTAAAATTTATATTTTTTTTACTATGAGATTATGAGGTAACGTTACCGGGGTGCTTTTTTTTACGTTAACGCAACACTGATTATTATTACATTAAATTTTAATTTATTGTTAACAATAAAATATTGCAGCGAACGGTGCGATTGATGATGGAAAGAAATTTTTTTTTAGTTTTAATTTTTTATTTATTTATTAATTAATTTAAAGAAAATTTAGTAGTGACTAATTTGATGGGTTGTAAAATAACTTATGTAAAAGAAAAAGAAAAAAAATTTATTAATTTTTATTTTCTTTTATTCAAATTTTAATTGTGGTCAATTTAATTGTTTTGTTTTTCTTTAATTTATTTTCACTATGAATGTGTGTCTCTGATTTTTTCCTTTTTTTTTTTTTGATTTATTTTAATCAATTATAATTATAGAAACCATTACGATGATATGATGGAAAAAGGGCAAAAACCTGAATTATTGTATTTAAATGAGAATGTGTACTATCAAATTATAATTAATTAATTAAATAAATACCACATTTAAAATAAAATTGAAAAAAAAAATACTGAAAACTTGAAATTTTATTGATGAAAATAATGAAAAGACATGAATAATTTTTCATTTAATTTTATTTTCTAATTTTTCTTTTTATACATTAATAAAAACCTAATAAGTAAGTGCTATTTGGGTGAAATCTATTCAATTTCGATTGTAGCCCCCGCTTTGGATAGGGCTTCTTTTAATTTTTCAGCCTCATCCTTTGGTATATCCTCTTTAACAATTGTTGGAGCGCTTTCAACAAATTTCTTTGCTTGTACCAAATTCATACCTTCCAGTAAGTTTTTGACTTCTTTAATAAGTGCTACCTTTTGCTTATCATCGAATTTAATTAATTTAACTTTAAAGGATGTTTGAACTTTTTTTGGTGCTGCTTCTTCTTCGTCATCTTGTTGAACTGGTGCTGCTGCCATAAAACCAGTGGCAGGCATAAATGCTGTATCAGGTAAATTTAATGTCGTTTTCAATAAACTGCTTAGCTCGCTCACCTCTAATATATTAAGGGAACTTATTTCATTGACAATGTTCATTAATTTTGGATTAGGTGGTTTTGGTGAGCCTTCAGGTGTTGGTGCTCTTAATGGTTCCGCTGCAGCACTCATCCATCGTGCCGACAAATTATTTTTTAATACTGTTTTTGATGAGAGTTTAGTCCAACTTTGTTTTGTATGGGATATTATATGACGGATACTTTGCATTTTTAAAAGATTATTATTTTTTGTTAAGTAAAACTTGAAATTAATTAAAATTTTTTTTAGGTTATTTAGTAAAAAAAATTGTACAATTTGGAACAATAGTTTTTCATGCAATTGACAATATGATAATTATGACATGACTCCGAAATTTTTAAGGTGATTATTTTCGGAGTTAAAATTGTCATAAGTATATTTTATTTTATTTATAATAAAAATAAATTAATAATGAACATATTTATTATATAATATAATAATAATAATAATAATAAATATATATATTATAAAAATAATAATAAAGAAATGAATATTTAAACATTTTATTTAAATAGTCTTGAAGTTGTATATAAACATTTTTGACTATAAAAATAATCTGACTTCTGTCCAAATAAATTCATTGTGAACGTAAATTTCTTGTTTGATTTTTCTCTATATATATATCAATAAACGTTTTTTTTATTGTATGTTGTGAATCTGTTAATTATTGATGTGAAAATATTTTTAATTTTATTATATTTAAACCAACTCTTTTTTTAACAAAGTAGATATGTTCAAAAAAAAAACCCCGTTAAATTGAGGATGCGTTTAGTTTTAGAAAAACATGTAAGATGGAAAGAAAAAAACGTTTTGATATAAAAAATTGTGCAAAAAAAACTTATATTAAAATACGAATATTTTTTCTATAACATATATAACTATATAACTATAACGTATATATTTCATTACCATTTTTTATATAAAAAAAAAAAAACAAATAGATTTTAGTTCATAAGTATTTATAAAAAATTTGAATTACAAAGACAAAGCTTATTTAGTGCTATCATCAATCACTACTTGATTTAATATCGTTTAATATCAACAGGTGTAATATTGTTTTCATCGCTAGAGTCTAAAACATCTAACGAACTTGAATAGCGTTCTCTGATGTTGGTTTTCTTTTTATTAGGAATTCCGTTATCAGAGGCTGGATTCTTGGTTTATCAAGTTGCTTGTAGCGTACTTGGTATCCAGCCGTACAAAGCTGCATGTTACGCTGAAACTTTAATGCACGTTCCATGATCATGATTCGGGATCATGAGTGAGAAAATGATTTGCCATAATTGCAGAAAATTTTAAACTCTCGCGAATTAAACTAGCTAGCTGTTAGTTGTTGATAGTTCATCATCGTTCTCATTAATTAATTATTATCATTAAATAAATCCCTTAATTATATTTTCTTTTTGTATATACATGTACATAGAGTATAAAATACGCTGTAAAATATGATTTTTTTCTTAAATTATAAAATTATTTTGAAATTCGTGTTAGATCAAATAAATCGTGCAAAAAAAGAGTAATTTTTCTTTTTCTTTGGTCCTTGTTATTTCTAAATCTTGTAAAAAAAGAGTTGGGTGTATTATAGATTATTTTGTCGTCGATTTAATTAAAACAGTTATTTATTTATCTTTATGTTTAAAATTTATTTATTATAAAATAAAACTTAGATATAATTATGATCTTCTAATATCGCGGGTATGAGTGTCGTAGTTACGGTCTTCTCGAGTTCTGAATGAGTAACCGTCTTCTAGGGTTCTAAATACCTACCTAAATGTCTACATTATTTATACTAAAATTAAGTGCGTTAAGGGTGGGAGTTGAAATGCACATGTTGAATCCCGGTTTGAAATCTAAGAGGGTATTTTTATGACCAGGGTAATCTTCATAATTACTAAAACACTAATTGTACCCTTAAAAACATGTGTAGTAATAAAATCATTTCTGCATTTTTTACAATATGTCAAACTTATTTATTATACTGAGAAACCCTCTTTGTTTTATTATATTATTTTAAAAATACTAAACTTAACATATGCATGTTAAAATAAAAATATTATATTATACTTTTAATTTTATATTATAATATTGTGTAACCAATTTTGGATCACAACAGAAATAATGAATTCTAATTCATCAGAATTTTTAGATAAACAAAATGAAACCTCAATAGCTTTAGTGCGGGAAAGTTTAGATCGCATAGAAGCAGATTCAATGCTACATAAAGATGAGCATGGCATGGAATTATTTGGAATCAACGTACCAGACAATGAAAATAATTATGAATTAATATAAATGAGTCGTAATACAGCAGAGTCATCGGATATACTTATAAAATCTACATGCTCTAAAATTTCAATTTTAAATTCTCGTCTAAATCATCATCAAAAAACCATTTCAGAAAAGACTGACATGGATATTACCGATTATAAACATACAAATATTACTGATAACTTTATGATGACTACATCAAAGTGCACAATTTTAAACGATGATAGTAGTATAAATGAAAGTATTTTTAATTTAACAAAAGAAATTAGTTTTAAACTTCCCACCTTCAATGAGAATAAAGATCTTAGTTTTTCGAATAGTAGCGATATTATTTGTAGTAGCGAAACAAATATAAAATTATGTGGGGATCATGGCAAAGGATTGAATAGTGAAAACCGTAAAACTATCTTTATAGACGAGGCAGTGCATATTGATACAGGCATATATGTTCTAAATAGGGCAAGAGAAACAATTTACTCAAATGAAAAAATCGATGAAAGCATCTCGGACAAATTAGATGCAAATAAATTACCAGAAAGAATAATTGAAATGATTACTAAGAGCAATTCAAGAAATGGAATTGATCATAATTTATATCTTTTAAACAAAGAGAATATTCAGTATAGTACAATAAAACTAGGAGAATCAAGCAATTACGAAAAAGTTATTGACAACGATTTAATGAGGCAGCCAATCATTCCTACATCATCAATTACAAATCAACAAGACAAAATTCATGATGCAATGAATTTCTTCTTTGGTCATAGTTCTATGAAGGAGAAAAATGATACACTGAAATCCCGACATACTGCTTATGCCGTAGATGACATAGATGAAACTACAACTGATTTCCAATTGAAATATAAACCTAGATCATGTAAAAACCGGATCAAGGCATGAAATAAATATTTTTTATGATTATAATAAAATTTCAACAAAGTCAAATGAAAGCATTGAGAAAAGTAGCTATTCATACGTAATGAAAATTGAAGATGCTAATGAAAATGAGTGGAATTTACGGAAATCAAAATTCCCTGAGGAACTTCAACTTACTGTGTCCAAATTTAATCAATTTTGTATGATGCAAGAGTATAACAGTAAAGACGATGAATCTTTAAATTACAGTCAATTACCACATAAGCTAACACAGTAAGCAGAATGAAATTTTTTTTGAATGGGGATAGATTAGATAGCAAGACAAGGCACAGATAGAATATGAACCTAAAATACCATCAATTAGATTTTTATGCATGAATTTAAAAGATTTGTATGTTGTTTTGCTATTTTTGATTTGTTTTATCTTATTAAAAAAAAAATCTTTTTCTTTTTATTATTCTTAATAGTACCGAGAATAATTCAACGGATAATGTTTGTGGTGTACCAGCATATTTTCCATTGTTACCTACATTTAATGAATTATTAAAGAATAAAATTAGCGAAGATTTACATAATTGTTGGTCATATAATGATTCATATTATTTTAATGATTTATTAAAATTTACAAATAATCATATTAAATCATTTATATTATGGATAATATTAAGTGAAAATAAAATTTGTGACGAGTTTTTGTTATTTAAAAATGTTTTCGTAGAAGAAAATGAACAAAAAAGTAAATTTTTCGTTTTTCGCATTTTCGTTGTTTATTTCTAAAAACAATTTTTTTTTTATTTTCAGAACGATTGAGTACAATAAATTTATTAAAACATCGTGAATTACTGGCACGTTTACCATTTAATTTAACATCTAAATGTAAAACATCCTTGGAATTAATTGATTTTCTTAATCATTTAAATGATATTTGTATTCACATACACAAGATTGTTAATACATTAATAGAAATATGTATAGAAAATGATGCAGAATTATTTATTGATAACCAGTAAGATAATTAGAGTTATTTTTTTTATTTTTAATTAAATTTTTTAATTGGTTTTATTTCATTTATTTTAGGGAGCAAATATGCATAAAGAAAACATTCATAAATTCATATAGAAAAAATCATAAAATTATTTTTATTATAAATAATAATTTACATGGTAAACATTTTGATACAATTGATATTAAACATATGGGTATTGGTACAAATGATAAAAAATATTTAAATATATGTTATATACACCAACAATTAATGGTTTATTATTAATTGAAACGATTTTGAAAATTGTCCCATTATAACTAATATAAATCGATAAACTCTATCTACAACAACCACAACAACAACAACGTTGTCTTTATTTATTATTTAATAATTCTTTTTTTTTATTTGTTGTAATTAATTAATTTATTTATATAATTTTACTTTTATCTTTTCTGTTGAAATATATCTATTTAAAAGTTTATTTATTTATTTCGTTGTAATTAATCTGAGATCACCAGACGATCGTACTGATATATAAAAAACCCTTATGTGGAGTTTAAGGTTGGTGACTTACTCTTTGAATGATCACATTGTGTCTTGCTTAATTCTAACAAAGGAAGCTTTGGAACTATTGTAATTTTACTAAAATTTTATATTGGTTTGATCTGTCACTCTTCTGATACGGTTAGCCAGTGCATAACATACATATCATTTCTGTTGGTTGAGTAATGCTTTGCAATCGTTAATCGAATTTTATAAAAACAATCAAATTAATGAATGAATATTTGGGTAATTTATCACGGTTAGTTTAATAATCTTCAGAAATTTTGGTAAAATTCACACATAAGCGAAATAATGCATTGAGTGCGTGTGCTGATTAGCTTCCGAAACTAAAACCATTTCTTCTATTATTAATATAATTTATCCATATTAGAAATTAATTTTTTAAACGTTATTTTCAATTATGGATCAATTCACGAAACCCTGCTTCTGTTTAAAAGTTCCATCTAAATATGTTTTAGGTCTCGTACACCGACACCGTAATTCAATACTTAAGCCACCGCGGTTTATTACAACACCGTACAAATGCTTGCAATGAAATTGTGTAAAACCCCCTGTATGACCTTCAAATTCTATCAATCAGTATTGAAATTATCTATAATGTTGTCTCAATGTTATTTTTAAATTTAATAACTTATCTGTCTAAACGTATTTTACATCAATAATCTTTTGATTAGATTATTTGTTGTCAACTTTATTTTCGTCATTTTCGTTATATTTTTACATATTAAATAATCTTTATCGGATTGGAAATGATAAAACATAATTTTTTTTTTAAATCATTTTATTGACAATATATCTTGGTAAAAAAAAAGTGGTAAGATTTTACAAATTAACGTATTAAGAACAATACATAGCGTTTAATCTTTGAATATCAGATGGGCTCATTCCGTAACGTTGTCCAATTACTGCGTTTGGATCCTGGAATAGAAAGCAAAAACAAATTGGTTTGATTCAAATAATAAAAATAAAAATATATATAATTTTTTTTTACATGAGGAACAATTGTTGGCTGTCCATTAATAGAGAATCCGGTTGGACCATAGTGCATAACACTATCAAAATCATATTCTACGCCAAAATGTGTTACAACAGTGTCACTGTATTTGTTGAAGTTATTTTCTTTGCCAGCTTCAATATTTTCCCACATAATTGTTACAAAGTCATCACGATCGTATGAACTTTGCATATGATAGAATCCTAAAGCATGAATAAATTCATGGATAATTGTGCCTTGACGGAAACAACCTACTGTTGGTACATTGGATTGTAAATTTAATTGTTGTCTTCCATTTATACGGCCAACATATGAGAAACAACCAGATGCGGATACCTATTTAGTGAAATCAACGCTGTTTTTAGTATGGATTATTTTTGTTTTAATTTTCATAACTAATTAACTTACTGTGACTTGAACGTAATCAACATCGGCTGCTTCACGTTTTCTGAAACTGATGCATGTTGATGCAGCAATTAATGCTAAACTCTCTTCAATGTAGGCGGTTTGTTCGGCATCTTAAAAAAATACAAAAATTTTGTTTATAAATAAATTGAGTAAAAATTTTATTTGGTTTTCTTTTGTCGATTTACTTACTTACGCCAGCATCAAATTCATAAACTAATACATTTCCGGGCCAACGGTAGCGAGTAGCAATTAATCCGTTACGTCCATAAACCATATCTTCTTGTGCCGATGTTAAAATAATGTCACCCTCAAATTGTCCACTCAATTCTTCAGCATTTTGTGTTAACAATGGATCTGCCAACTTAAGTACTAAAAAAAAAAAAAATTTTTTTTAATTTCGTGAATATTTTGAATTAATTTAACGGTGGTCTGATTGTCTTACTATTTTCATTTGTATTTGCAAGTGGTGGTGGTACAGGTGATGCTGCTGCTACAGCAATCAATGCCGCTAATAAAAATAGCTTCATAACTTTAATTAATTAGGCACACAAAATAATAAAACACAATGGAAAAATCAGAAATGAATAAAATTTTATGAAAATCTCACCTTTTATACGTTTATTTTGATCTTATTTTAGACTAAAAAAATTTGATTAATTATTATATCTGCTTGATATACTGATACTAAAATAGCAAAAAAAAAACAAAAACAATCAGCTTATCAATAATTTTTTTTTTTTTTGTGTTTATGGAATTTGTTGTTTGATTTCTTTTATCATAAATTTTTATTTTTAATTTGTTATTTGAAGAAATCTAGATAATTTACTATAAAGGTATGTTGTGTTCGGGAGTACATTACACCTTTCATCAAATTGTTGTCTCTTTGATTGTTTTTTAAGAGTCTTATCAATCTTTTACATAATAAAACAATGAGTGATCGTTTTATATGTGAATACTAAGGATTTTTTATTATAAAATTTGGTTTTATACGTGACGCATCCATTCATGAATCGTGTCTGGTACACTACTATTACCAATTAAGTTTAAAAAAAATATTTTAATGATGGTTCACCTTTTAAAATCGTTGATCATGTAAAACAGATTAGATGGTTAATTTACATAAAAGTTGTATTCTGGCTACAATTCCATTTAAAATAAGTTATTTTTCGTATTTTTTTTCTCGCTCAGTTGCTTGGATAATTCTTGTATCTATTTCAGCATACGTATCATTACCCACCTGAAAGTTATGCTTATTGTTCATATTGATATTAATTCTTAAAAAATGATGTGAATCACAATGAAATCATAAAATTTTTAGAAGCTAATACTAAATATTTTTAAATATGAAAGTATTTTCCCTATTTACAATATTTTTCCATCAAATTTACGATGCTGACTTCTTAAAAAGTTTAAACCACCTCGATTTCGACACTACAACATTGGTAGCTAATTCACTAATTATTTCTGTAATACGTTGTTTATTATTTATTTAATATAAAAATAAAAAGAAAAATAAAAAGAAAAACATAAATAATAATAATAATAATATTTACATTGATAGTACAATTATCATCTACTTAGATTTATAAATAGGATAAATATAATCAATGGCCATAAATATGAGATTGAACCAAAAAAAAAAATTTTTTTAAAACTCGTAATACTATCTTATCTCACTGTAATTAATGAAAAAAAAAATATTTCTCTCGGGTTTTTCATAGTATAATTTTTTGATTTACTTACTTACTGAAGTAATCAATAAATTGATAAAAAATTAATTAATTAAAACAAGAAAATATTTCTTTGTTATAAATTATAATCAAATGAAATATTTATAAATAAAAATTGTTTATCAGTAATGATTAAATGGATTAATTTTAATATGCTTATCACTTATATATATATATTTAATTTATAATTAGTAAAAATAAATATTTAATCAAATTAGGTGAGAATTGTTTTTTATTTTTTTATTGATCATTGTGTTATAAATATTAAACATTTAATTAGTTTATGACTGGACTATATTAGCAATTGTACATTGAATTGATTCGTCCAATATCTTTTGCACTGATTTTTATACGTTGACCAATTACAGCCGTTGAATCCTAAATTATAATAAAAAAACGAGAAAAAAAAAGTTTATCAATTCAATGATTGAATTTGGATAAATTTGATTTTCTATTTACCAAGGGAACAATTGTTGGTTGGCCATTACTAGAAAAATAACCAGCACCATAATGCATTAAACTCTCATAATCGTAAATAATATTGAATTGTGTTATTTGTGTTGTTGAATATTTATTAAAATTATGCTCTTTACCACGTTCAATATTTTCCCATTTTATTGTAACATAATCATCACGTTCGGTGGCACTTTGCATATGATAAAAACCAATGGCATGGATAAACTCGTGCATTATTGTCCCTTTTGATAAACATCCATTTACTTGAAGATTTAATATTTGTTTACCACCAAGTTTACCCACATATGACCAGCAACCAGTATTTTCACCCTGTTAATTACAATTCAGATATAGTGTACGAAATTTATGTGTTTTTTTTTTTATTTAATATTATTAACACTCACCGTTACATAAACATAGTCGAGATCACCAATTGTACGTGGACGAAATTTTATACATGTTACTTCTGAAATACTACTAAAGGCATTATGTATGCTAATAATATTTGTTGGACCTTAAAAAAAAAAAAAAAATGTTTTTTTAGTTAACAAATAAATTAAAAAAAAAATATATTTATTTACTGAAAATCGAATCAATCTCATATGGAATAATATTGTTCTGCCATCGATACGTTTTACTAATTAAACCAGTTCGTTGCACCATTGCTAATGATTGTTCCAGTGTTAAAATAATATCACCTTCAAATTGTCCACTAATTTCCTCAGCATTGTAATCATGATTTTTATTCATCACTTATTTAGTGATCAAAAAAAAAAAGATGAAGAAAAATTATTAAAAATTAAAAATCTTAATAATAGAAATATTACCATTTGTAGGCAATAAATATGCATTTTGGATAAAAGCAATTGAAACAATAGTAATTAACACAAATAAATTCATTTTTATAATATATATTATTTCTTAATTATTTATTATTTGAATGAATTAAAATGAAAAATCCATTCCTTATATATAAAAATAATTTTCTTTCTTTAAGCAAACAGTGTGATTAATATTTAATCGATAATTAATTAAATCGTTGACACAAATATTTACTAATTATGAAATGATTCTGCTATTTTATTAATAAAAAAATAATAAATAATATAAACTAGACAATAAATAAGTATTTATATCAAAGATAACAGAGAATTAAACTTATAAACATAAAGGATAAATATTAGATATATATTATAGACAAATATTCATCAGTTTAAGTACTGATAGATAGTTCGAATGTTAAAAAAAAAAATTTAATTAACATAGGTGTGATTAATTAATTCTGGACAAATTTTAAAACGGGTTCTAAACCAAGTAATTAACCTAATAGCTTATTTCAAAAAAATCACGATGTACATATTTCAATAATAATAATAAGTTGTTAAAATTGTAAATGGACAAGAACTTACTTCTGGACGTAGTTCAAAAATAGTGCCGTGGCAAATACTAATAATTGAACATTTTTCAAAATAGCACTGAAGCAAATACTTAACTCTGAACGTACATATTTAAAACATATGGCCAGCAATGGATAGACAGCAATGGAGTAATGGCCATGGTAACGTTTCAACGCTTAATAGCCTTAATTTTGGTTATTCGACAAAAAAACTGTATGCAGTAGCGAGTCATTTATGTCTTAAACAGATTTTGTGATCCGTTTAAGAAGGAATTTAAAAAAAAATTATTAAATTTGAATTATAAGGTGTAGTATAGTCATATAAACATTGTTATAAGAAATTCTAATAGCATTAAATGAAACACCTAAATGTTATTCAAAATTAAAATTGAGTCATTAATTTCAAAAATAATTTTTTTCGGTATAAAGTGAGTCCAGACTAATCAAGTTAGTAAATATAATTATACCAGTTTCTTTAAATATAGTGTGTCTTGACTTATCAAAATTGTCAATAAATTTTGTTTTTAATTTAAAATAATATTTTTAAAATGATTGTATTTTTAATTAAAAACAAAACCATAAAACCATAATTACTAAGAAGGTAGACCTATAACGCACCAAAGTGAAAGAACCTATTCGATACTTATACAAAATAAAAATAAATAAACAAACAACACACGAACAGATAAATTAATTAGCACCATAATTAAAAAAGGATTCTCTAGCTTTTTTTTTGTGCTTGGTTAAACGATAAGCGATAAATATTATTTACGTATTGTAAGTAATTATCTTAGACGGCGTTTAAAAATCATAATTATTATGTCTCATTTAAAAAATGTAAATAATCCGAAATCTCATTTCATTCCAAAAGCTTACAAAGATGATGGTATTTTAGTATGCAGAATATATGTTCCAAATGTTAATGATTATGGATGCTTCAATCAAATTATTTATTTTAAAAATACTCAATGTAATCAATAAAAATTATTGAGATGGCTGTGTCATCATTGTAGAGTAAATATTCCGAAATTGGAGATATTGAAAATTTTGTTACATTAAATTTTGTCAATAGTTTGTTATGCAAAAGATTGTTAAAACAATTTTATTGTTCTTTGAAATACTCATTACTGTTTCGTATTTGTTTATAGATATTTGAGATTGAAATTGTTGAATCCTAAACTAGCTCATACGTGGCTTTAGCATTAGGAACCGAACTATACTAAAAATGGTCTGAATTGCATAATCCTTATTGTGATTAAAAGATCAAAACTATTGTTGTTTTGATGATTTTATCAATGAATTATCAAATAAAAATCAATTGTAATCTATAGAAATTAATTAACAAAATTAAAAGAATTAAAAATCAACAATAAATGCTGTGTAACGGATAAATTACAAAAAATTGTATTTTGTCCAATTAGGGGTCAGAGATACGAAAATACCGAATGCTTATCTTTTAAAATTTATAGCACAGTGTCCCGATTTAGAAGTTTGTGTTTATTTATAGTGTTAAATATTTTAAGTGATTAATCAAAAGACGTCTGAAAATATTTTCTAGATTCTCAATGTAAGCCAATGTTGGATTGTGGGGATAAGGAATTTATTTAAAATTTACTAACTATGTTGAATAATCGAAGTTCACACAAGATACTGTAACCATTATTAAACGCAAGTTCCATGAATGTCAAAATGTAAGAAAATTTCTTTATTTATCTTTTGAAATTTTTTTTACAAAGATTTGTTTTTTTTAGAAGCATCTTAATTTTTTTCGTAGAAAACAAAAATGTATTCAATGCTTTGCATAAGAATTAATACTTTGTACTTTCAAATTATAGGCTATCTTGCACCATATAATCGAATTTTGGCATTATAAGTAAACAATGAAAGATAACGCTCTGTTTGCGAATTGACTTTTTTTTTGTCAAAATCTGTCAGAATCAATTTTAATCAAATAATAAAGGAAATTGCTGTAATCAATTATGTGATAAGGTACCAATGTATGGTGCAATTTAATTTATTTTTATTTATCAAATTGTTTTAACCTTTCAATGTGATTCAAAGCAATTTAGTTATTTTTTCATAATTCATCTTAATCCAAGTATTTGCTTTGAAGTGAAGTGAAATTGTAAGTTAATAATCCCTTAATAACATCAAAATTTCATTGTGCCTTGAATAATATGTGATAAAACACTAATACCGCGAGTTCCAAAAAAATATGCGATTATATTATTTTGCCAACAATAAGAAGTATATTTCGCCGTTATTTAGTACCAATGAATTGACAATCGGGAGGGAATTTATATTATGATATAGTTGTAATTTAATTATTTTTAACAAAACTCGTCTGTGTCTGTAAGTTTCTTTGTGTGTTTCTTTTAATTCTGTTGTTCCATTAAAACCAGTGACGGAAAACGTTATATTACGCAATAACGAACAATCCAGAAACGAAATATGACAACATCACGTATAACGTAACGTAATGATTTACAATTTTCTGGTATTTCATCGTTACCTTTATATTATGCTATGCTGTTATACCGATACGTGCCGTTATTAGAAACTAAAGTAGATACTTTTATAACAGATATTGTAACAGTTGAATTTTTTATATATAAATAAAATTTAAAATTTTTGAAATATTTTCTTCATTCGTGATGTTCCATATCGTCACAATTTAATTTTTCTTCTTGCGAAACTTTTTGATAATCAGTTTTTGAAATTTGCGAAAATTATTTAAAAATGAGTATCTAGGCATACTTATAATCGATCAGCATAAAAACTGATTTTTACTAGTAAATAATTATAAATATACCACCTAGGATTGTAAACTATCAACACTAGCAATTTAAGACCTGTATTTAGTCAATTATATTAGGAAATTGACTAAATTTTACTGCAATATAATTATACGATCAACTATTTGTCTAAGCAGTTATATGAATTTTTTATCACATACAAATTTATCATTTTATGAGCATAATAAAAATTTAATCAGCGAAGAGATAATATAATTTTTTATCACGAGCTGAACCATTTAAGTTACGCATTGGCATCCAGGCAAAATTTACGTATCGTCAAAATTAATCAGTGGACCTACCAATATTAAAACTTTCATTTTCTCCTTCTTAATGCAGTCTCACCACAATATTATTGCCCTAATTATTATTATTATTGTTATCATTCTCAAATTAGTATTTAATCAATTTTTAAACTAGAAACTAGAAACACCATAAAGGCATATGTGAATAATTAGCATAGACATAAGATACATAGGATACCGTCAACAGAGTCGTATAGCAATTACGTTAATTATTTGTCAAAATGCACAATTTCTTCTGAATTGTTAATTTTTCTAGTTATTTAATATTATTGGCATGTACGACATTATATTATATGTATGATTACGATATTATAAAGTTCCATCTGAATACCATCTAATCGGAACATTAACTAGATGGTTTCAGCGCTAATGTCTACCTCTCTAATTTTATAATAAAATATTTATTATAATACAACTTATTATAGATTATTTATAATACAACGAAGTGTTTTACAAAAATGGTGTCGCATATATAGTCTAAAGTTTTCACTACAAGAAAAAAAATAATGATAACGTACTGTTTGAGCATTGATTACGTAATAGTAAATATTTATTAACATGTATCAATTGATGCATTCTCAAGATTGTTCTGAAGCACCAAACAATTTTACACTGAAAACTCAATAATTGGATTTTCTTATTTTCTGAAAATTTTTTAAAATCAGGATATTTCTGATCAATGACCAATTTATTTGGTTTTTTCTCTTCAGATTTCTTAATATTTTGATAATTGTATCGAGACCCGGCTATAATTGAATGCAACTATCGATTAATTGTAACTGTAAAGTATATAGATAAATAGTATAGATACAAATAATGCTAATAAATATTCTTTAGCCATATAACTTGCTGTAATCAATTGTGTGATGTAAATAGTGAAAAATGTGGTCTAGTATTTAATATTCATAATAACAACTAATTTAGAATAATAATTTTAAGAAATTTATATGTTTAGAGTTGAGTTGAGTTGCGTTCTTATTAGCCATGCACCCAATTATAGTATCTAACAATCCAGAAGAATATACGAGTGATTAGTAAGTTACTCGATTGCATAATTACCGTTTTAATATTAATTATTCATTTCTTGTTCTTTCTTATCTTTTAAATTTTAAGCTTTTTTGATTTGCGCTACAGTTCAAGTAATAGAGAATCACGGAGATCGAATCACCTACCATTAGATGTATAGAAAGTGAAGTATGTGTCATAGCTTTTGAGTAGTTATCGGGCAGATAATGTAACTAATTTTATCAAAATTTTATAGATGATGGAGAATGAGATGCTTTCATTGTATTGGCCTAACTCGAAAGTATTCATGTAATTGAAAATTATTAGGATATTTTATTTCTGAAATTAAATTTTTATCTTTTTTCGTTTTGTAGCGATACATCAATATAAAAAAAAGAAAATACTTTCGTTAACATAAGAACAAAAAATATAGTTTGCCCACATTTTTTCCCTTTTTTAAATTTTTTCAATTTTGCAGTTCTGGAAAGAAGATCACAAAATCTTTTGGATGTAATAAAATATCATTTAGTCAGGTATTATACAAAAAAGAAACCTCAATTGTTTGAACATTTTGATTTGGAATATTTCTTGCGGAATATTGAAACAAAAATGGATACAGCAGAGAAGCCAAATCCGATTACAATCTATGAATTTATTTTTGTTTTAAAACATTTTTATTTTATGATGATTTTTGAATTACCATACAAACAGATTATTTACTAAAGACACGAGACATTATAAGGATTAGTTTGCAGTGCTCTAGTTGGGAATTTCGTTGATAAAAATCGCATTAAAATGATTACAATAGATGGGAATAGCATTGACATTTGGTCATTTAATTTGACTAATATACAGATTTATATTGAACATGAAAGTAGTTTAGAAGAGTTAGAAGTAAAACTAAGGCCGCATAAATTTTGTACAACACTGAATATGCTTACTGATTATTCGCAATATGAAAGAAATAAGCTCGTAAAAATTTTAGAAACTTTAAAAGTTCCTGTATTGAATTTGAAAGGAGCTGGAGAATTATTGGGACAGGATTGCGATGCTATAATTAAAGCACTCACAGTTAAAAGTTCAGAAATTTTAAATACAATCAAAATAAAATATTGCTCCTCACAGTATTTGTTCCAAATATTAAAAAAAATTTATAAATCTCGAGCGACTGACATTATTGTTTTTATTCGAAGGAAGACTTATTAATGCCAAAGTTAAAAGTATTAAAAGTTTTAAATTGTTCATACTTTGATGATAAACTATGTTGTCAGTTAATAAAACAAAACCCCAGGTTACAGGTATTATAAATATTTAACTTGTTATTGTGACAAATAAAATTTATTTTTTATACAGGAATTACGTATATCAAACTGTGACGACGTAAATGGTTCATTTCTTGAGATGTGTGAAGAATCAATAGACAATCGGGAAATAGTTTTGAAAGTAGATTTAAATAATTTATTTAAAAACATCGAAAATGATGAAATCAAGATATCAAATATTAATAGAAAGTTTAACTACAGATGCCACGATTACCATAATTACAAAAAAAATAAAATTGATCTCATACTGAACCAAATATTTGATACCGAAGAGATTACGATTATAACCAATTGATTGAGGCTCCACCAAATAGTTTTGAAAGAATACTAAGAAAGTATTATCAAAGCAGTGATTTTCATTTGGATTTGCGTGACTATTATAATATAAATGAAACCTGTTTGAATAATATTTTACCACTCTCGAAAATAGATAGTATATCGTTGAAAATTGATTACCCAAATACTGAGATAATAAAAAAATTGATTGAATTTTTGAAAAAAATTAAAATCAAAAGGTTAAATATATATGGTTACAAACATGAGGATAATACCTGCCATCGTGAATCTTATAATATTTTACATAACGGTTTAAACAGTGATTTATTTCGGGATAACAAGGGTACATTAACGATTACAAACGTTTGGGGATTATCCCAAATGAATATGGACTCAAATATACATCATATAGAAATAAACGATTGTCCAGAATTAAATGATGAGATATGCAATAAAATGTTTAAGACTAATCGAAAATTAAAAGTAAAATATCGTAAATTTGTACTATTCCAATATATCAAATGACTTATTAAAAATCTTTATTACAGAACTTATAGTTACGCAGATGGTACAACGTAGCAGGAACCTTCCTTAAAGAACTCAATAATAAAAAGGATATAAATATTGTAATCGAGGATCCATTAGCATTAATCGATTCTGAAAAGGTAAATTGTGGCTGATTTTTCAATATGGGTGATTCAGACTAGCTTCTTTTATAACAAGATTTCGTATTAAACAGAATACATAATATATGTTTTAATGAATTAATAGCTCAAATAAAAATGTTGTTTAAAGTTTGTTTTAAAATAAAAAAAAAGAATGTATTTTCCGGAGAAAATTATAATAATTAGTAACAGTAACTCTTGATGATTAGACAATTGCTTTTATAATTTTTTATAATATAATGTCTCAGGAAAATATTACGAATAAAACAATATGTAGAATTTTTTTTTTCTTGGAATTTTGACTGCAGTTTAATAGATAAGACTTCTAGATAAATAAATTAATAATTAAAATTGTATTTCAGGAAATAATACTAACTCCCAATGTGAAAATTTGTTTTTCTTTAACAAAAAAAGGTGATGATGCAAAAATTTACAACAACAGATTTTTTACCAAATTATATCAATTGAAGAATTTGGATAGTATAGCCATGGCTACATTTTATCCAAACGTAAATATTTTACAGAATTTATATTTTTTATAAATATCTGTAAATGATGCAACATTTGAAATTCTTCAGAATTTTGCTCTATATAATCCAAACTTTTTAAATGAATTGTCATTCAAAAATTGCAACATCGATAAGAATTGCATAGATGTTATAAATTCATTATCTAAATTAGAAATTTTAAAGTTCGACACGATTCCTGGTTTAACAAATGATTTAATGACTCATAATTTATCATTCGAAAAATTGTTATACTTAAAAAATTTATATATAACCAACAATACAGAGCTAAATGATGGAACATTTTGTAAACTTATTAAAAAGCCAAATTTACTTGTATGCATATCCTGTAACAGCATTGATTTAATTTTTTTAATTTTTTATGTTACAGAATCTTAGTGTAGTAAAATGCAATAATATTACTCAAAGCATATTTGAAAATTTAAAGATAATTAACATGCAAAATAAATCTATAGATATTAGTGGAACACTTGCTGGTTATTACTGTTTATGCAATGTAATTAATTAGAATATTATTATAATATAATATCATAATGTTAATAATTAATTTACATTGCAGTCATTATATCATCCACTTGATTTATATGAACGTAACATAAATATAGAAGATTTATCCTCAAAAATGCATGTTGATTACATAAAAAAAATGATCAATGATCGAATGAGTACATTGCCAGAAGCATTGATTAAAGCCTTTACATCGAGTGTTTCTCTAGATTTACGTGATATCCCTGAATTGGAAGATCATGCTTTCATCTTAATTTCCGAACTAAACGAATTAGAAATATTAAAAATTAGGACATGCTACGACAATGTAAACAATCGATTGAAAATGATTAATAATTTATCAAAACTACATTTGAATACATTGGAAATTCAGAGATATAAAGATTTTGAGAACTCATCGCTTTTTTGTGACATCTTGAATGCTTTTTCTGATAATAAGAAAAATTTGTTGGAAGAAATTTCATTGATCAATTGCCAAATTACCAGAGAGGCTATTGAACAATTAAACAGGTTCGGTAACCTTTCTGTTCTAAGAGTGGATTTGCGTAGTGAAGATACAAATTTTGAAGTGAACCTTTAGAATGAGTTAAAGTCACAGAAAAAAACTTTACATACCTTATATATTAATGGTAGCGTAGTAAACCCTGATTCTTATAATTATGTCACTACCGGTAATAAAAGACAGAGAATCAACATTTAGTGATTAGGTTATGAAAAGCAAATAAAACCATTTTTGAATTAAATAATCAGATTAAAAATTTAGAAATAGTTTGAATCGTAATTAACTCCTTTTAAGAGCTTTATCCTGATCCTAATATTGTGATCCCAAAGTGAGGCAAAAGAAATAGTTAGGATATAGACTCTAAATATGATTTATAAGATGTAGAGGGTGGAATTTTGATATCAATTCAAATTTTTTAGTAAAAATCTTGGTGCCTCAAAAGAAAAATATTTTCAATATAAGTCTTTAAAGAATATCCCTTTAGAAAAATTGGATTAATTTAGATAAACGATAGTCTTATTAACAAATTTTCATTATAAATAATTATAATTAATGTTTTATTAAAACTGACAAAATAGCAAATAATGTGGGAACACATAATGTACAAAGTTTCCATAAGAAACGTTACACTAAAATTTCTTAGCGCTAAAATCATGTGAGAAACTCTCTGCCACCGCAATAATGAGAATAATATTAATTTTGTAATAATTAGGCAGAGCTAATTAAATCACTTGTTTTATACTAAATACAAATTATATATAAAGTTTTAATAATTATGCAATAAATAAGTATTAATGACAAAATAAATTGTTTTCATTCATTATCCTATAAATAGTTTCGTGGATGGAATACTGAAAATCGAAGTATTAATTTTTGGGATACTACACTAATTTCCAATAAAATACTTTCTATTATCTTCATTGGTGGTCAATTTTCCTACATATTAGCTAATTATTTATTGAGAACGATGATTATTACGAATATTTACTCAGGTGGAAACAATGACAAATTTAAACCTTCTTATCTTGGATATAACGTTGAATGTTGACTTGACAAGGCAACGATGATTTTAGAAAACGTATTATACTAAATTACTTATGCATTGCCATGAAATAATGATGACTTATGATGATAACTTCATGTTCATTTGTTTTGCTTTTTGTCAAACTTACCTTATCATTCAAGAGTGCACTTTGTGTGTTAATTTTCATGCTTCTATTCAAAGTAGGGCATGGTTGTATAATCGGTTCAGCCAAAATTCGAATAACGATTAATATAATATTTCACCACTTATTAATCGATTAATCGATTAAAATAAATTTATTTTATTTCAGTATTTTTGATTAAAATTTTTAAATGTATACAATACTATTTATAAGAAATTACAAATATAAAATAATCTAAATGCAATATATGAATATTGCTTCTTTTTATATTTGCTCTTAGAAGCACAATGGTCCTTGTTCGGAGATTTGAAATAAAAGTGCAGTCGTACTGAAGCTTCTTTTTACTTCTTCTGATGTTGGTGGTACAATTAACAAAGCGTTGTAAGCTTTAGTTAAGGTAGTCTGCCGCACGTTAGTGTTATTTAGTTATTATACAAATTATTAAATAAATACCTATCTCAAATAAGTAAAAGTACTGCTCGCTAAACCTTTTCAAAATCTATTCTATATCATGTCACTTCATGTCACTTTTCTCTGCGTTTATGATGCTGATAAAAATGTAGAATGCCAAATTGATTGTTTCTATTGAAACCATAATAATTTATGAGAAATAGAAAGAACTAAGAGAATATTTTTATGATTTAAAGAGTAAGAAAAAATGTTTGACGAATGGGTTGAAGAACCTAAAAACTTTTTATATTCCAACCGAACCATCGAATCTAACCATGAAATCGTCGACGGATCGACTTTAAATTGGATATCTTTCATGTAAATGTAATCACATTATAAAAAAAAAAATTAAATTAATCGCTAAAATTGTGAGTAATAAACTGATTACTGATCGTATGTGATTAATAACTTATAATCGTATAAAACTCATATTAATGCATCTATTATTCAAAATTGTTGATTTTTCTAAAATTATTTGTTGACTCGATGACAAAATAAATGACATCAGTTAACATATGGAAAGTAATAATTGTTTACACTTAATGCGTATTTACTAGTATTAATATCCGGTTAGAAAATACCATAGTCAGGTAATGATAAAACTGGCAACGGAGTTAGAACTTCATTTTATAATGTTTCATTCTCTTTTTTTTCTGAGATCCCTTGTTATCTAAATTTGGCAATAAAAGTAAAAATAAAAGATAACGCACTGTTTAGTAGATAATTAGAAATACTGAAAACTAATTGAATTATATAATATAGATCAAAGAAAGCCAATAAATATTAAAAATAATATTTAATTAAATATTAAGGAAATTACTGTAATCAGTTGTGTGATTAGGAACCAATGTATGTATGGTGCTATTTTATTTTATTTTTTGAACTCCATTTCGTTTTTTAAAATATTTCTAACTTATCTATTTCATTATTTATATTGTATTTAGGTTTTTATTTCCTCCAACTTTCACCCTTTATAAAAACATAAAACTTCGTTACTACTCCGATACTGACATCAACTTCAACACCGACTATGATAAATAGTTATCGTAACTCCAGTCTTATATTGTTTCTATAAAAATTATACCAATATCTTTTTTACATAAAAAGGATTAACTATATGATGCTAACATAAATATTACACTTAAACATCCACAAAATGAGCATAAAATGTAATAACAACGAAAAAAAAGTTCGAATTAAAAAGTTTCAAGAGTTTATATATTCCTTTCAGGATATTTTAGGTTGATTTTTGATTATTATTATATGCCCTAGAAGATGATATTATTAACGACGCTAAGAATTAATGAAACCAAACAAAAAATAAAATAAAAATAAAAGTTGGAATTAATTTCTTTTATTAAATTAAATTTTTTTTTTAAAACTGGATTATTGTAAAATTATTCCAATACATCGTTATAAATTTGTTTTAATATTTGCAACACCCTATACAAATTTATGCTGCTTATTTAGATAAAACAATATTTAGTTTTATATTTTAACGAATTTTAATCAATTTTTGTGTATTTTTATATAATATTTTGCATAATAAGTTTTTAGTTTTGTATTTAAATGTTTTGTAAATTTTTAATGGGAAGATTCCGTATTGAAATTTTTTTTTTTAATTTCGCTATTATGTAATCTTCTGTAGGGATTTGCTCTTTCAATTTAGGTGCTTTGGAAAAATAAACTTTTGCCTGAGGATATAACAGATGCGCTTGTAAAGATTTTGTCAGTGGAAGGTGCATACAGAAAAGGAAAAAGTTTTTGGCTATACCGACTTAGACTCTCAAGACGATCTAGAAGAAGTCGAGGTTGGAATTTGGTATCAATTGAAAGATATTAAAAAACTGTTATGAAAATCCGTATGCCCCATAAAAAATTTCCATTACTTTTCCGGCAATCGGAAAAACAATTTTTTTTGGAAGCCTTTGGAAAAATCCATATTCATTTTATAATTAAGTTAAAAATGTAAGAGAAATAAATTAATTAGATTAAGAATAGTCTAATTAATAAATAGTAATCAAAAATTTTTCGATTTTATTTACATTTTCCTCACAATAAATTTATGAAAATAATGTATGTTTTTAGCAATCCTGTCCCAATAATTCTCCAGCTCCAATTCAATACAGGAACTTTTAAAGTTTCTAAAAATTTTACGAGCTTATTTCTTTCATATTGCGAATAATCAGTAAGCATATTCAGTGTTGTACAAAATTTATGCGGCCTTAGTTTTGCTTCTAACTCTTCTAAACTACAGTGACTTCAATATAAATTTGTATATTCGTATTATTAAATGACCAAATGTAAAAGTTATTTCCATCTATTGCTATCATTTTAATGCGATTTTTATCAACGAAATTTCCAACTAGAGCACTGCAAACTAATCTTGCAAGAGCAAAATCCTTTTTCCTTATAATGTCTCGTGTCTTTAGTAAATAATCTGTTTGTATGGTAATTTCCTTCATCATAAAATAAAAATGTTTTAAAACAAAAATAAATTCATAGATTGTAATCGGCTTTGGCTTCTCTGCTGTATCCATTTTTGTTTCAATATTCCGCAAGAAATATTCCAAATCAAAATGTTCAAACAATTGAGGTTTCTTTTTTGCATAATTCCTGACTAAATGATATTTTATTACATCCAAAAGATTTGGTGATGTTCTTTCCAGAACTGCAAAATCGAAAAAATTTAAAAAAGGGAAAAAATGTGGGCAAACTATATTTTTTGTTCTTATGTTAACGAAAGAATTTTCATCTTTTGATATTGATGTATCGCTACAAAACGAAAAAAGATAAAAATTTAATTTCAGAAATAAAATATCCTAATAATTTTCAATTACATGAATACTTTCGAGTTAGGCCAATACAATGAAAGCATCTCATTCTCCATCATCTATAAAATTTTGATAAAATTAGTTACATTATCTGCCCGATACTCAACTTCACTACACATACTTCGCTTTCTATACCTCTAATGGTAGGTCTCCGTGATTCTCTATTGCTTGAACTGTAGCGAATTAATTAACAGAATTGGATTATAATGCTAATGTGACATTTAAGTGTTACAATGCAAGTGCACAATTTAAAGCTCAATTGAAATTTATAAACGAATCTAACCGAACTAAACCTGAAACAACTTTTTCACAAACTCGGTAATGTTTTTAATAAATTAATTTAAAGGATGTAGATGAAATAGTGGTAAAAATTAGCAGAAAATTGTGTATAAATTGTTCAGAATTTCAGGATTTCGTTGAAGAAAAGGATTAAGAAATGAAATAAAATTAAATGCTTACATGACAATACTTAGTTGTTATTATGAATATTACAAACTAGCAAAAATCAACTGCACTACACTTTTTACAAAATCACAATAATTATCACAGAATTTATTACAGCAAGTCTTATCCATTGTTATACGACTGAATTATATTTATTGACTTTCTTTGTATCAAACAATTCTCATCTATATTAAAGTAATTTTTATTATTTTCATTTAAATGGCATAATAACAGGTTAATAAATATTTTGTATTACGTTATCGATGAGCAAATAGTACGTTATCATCATTTATTTTTACTTTTATAACCAATTTTAGATTTCAAGTGGAATAATTAATATTTAGCTGAATATTGTGTAAAGGTTTCTCAGAAAAAAGAAGAAAGATTATAAAAAAAATCCCAGAGATTACACCTGAAATTGAACCGAAAACCGTAAATGAAAACTGTAAACTGAAAATGGGGTTTAAGCATGAACCGTAACCGAAATTCCATTTTTAATTTGAAAGGTAAGTATTAAATACGGTAAGTAAATTCCAAAAATGTTACTGTTAAATAACTATAAGAATTACGATGATACAAATAAATGATGTTTTAACTGTGCACTTACTACGTAATGATTTAATTATACAGATACAAATGTGGTGCATTCATTATTATTTATTTTCTTATTTATCGGTTTAACAAATTGGACGTAGATTGAGGAGTATTTAAAAATGTAGAAAACCAATTGAAAAAAATAAATTTACTAGTTTTAAAGTAAAGTTTAGGTTTTAAAATTGTTTTACTTTAAAAACATTAATTAAAAATAAAACAATACTTTAGAACATTCATTTAATATCATTATTATTTCATTATTTTGGTAATCTTATACAATTATATTTCTTTAAAAAATCTAATCTCAAAATACCATCATAATCTAAATAATTTTCTTTGGGAAGAATATGAAATTCGTGCGAAAATATCTATCTGTTATTAACTGAATTTTCTTTCTGGTTTACTTACTAAATTCATGTTGTTATGTAATATATCTCTAAATTTAGTTTTTTCTTCTATAATCGATATGACTATCAAAAATATTTGTTTTAATAAAACTTGCATCTGCCCCGGAATCTATGAGTACGCTGCTAAAAGTTTTGTTACTCGTGGTTTTCAATGTGATCGATTCTAATTTAACATTATTACTAATAAAAAAACTATTTTTTGTTTTTTTCATCTGCATTATCTCCTCGTGTCATTGGTATTTTTTTTAGAATTGTGTTACCATAAAAACCAAAGGTTCTATCTTTGTAAATATAGGATGAATCTTATTGGTCAATTTGGTAGGACGTGAAATTCGTGAGGATAAGTTTCTTAATTTTTTTTTAAATAAACGGATAATAACGGATCCTAAAGTTTCTATTTTATCTACTTTTTCTTCAATTTGAATGCTTTTATTTCCTTTTAAAATCAATTCAACCAAATTTTCTTGAATAAAAGACACCTCTGATCCCGAATATAATGAGACTCGTAGGCGTTTTTTATCCCTTAAATTTTTTAGCCGGTCTATAAAATTTGTTCAATATTACAATTTATATTTCTATAGTAATTATTATAATCGTTATTTCGCCATTTTTAATTTTGATTAACATAATTTTGATTATCTAAATTGGTACTACAATTCTCCTTATTATAGTTTCTTCTGTTTCCATAATGTTACATTTGACGATTTTAAAGTTACTCTCATATACACTCAATTCTGTTTTTATGGGGTAGATACGTTCTTTAGCAAAACGCATACAAAAATACACGACCTGCGACATACGTTCCATATTTAGAAAAAGCGCATTAAAAGGCCTGGGGATGGATGTTGTTTTTGGAATCACTATATTGTTTATTTAACTTGTGGCCGATGGTGTCATGACTATCACTTTTCACTTCAATAAATTTTTACTTACTTGTGGCTTTTAATTATTCAAATTTTATTTTTTATTAAAGAAATGCAATTTAAATTGGTTGTTCTAAATTGTTTTATTGTATATTATAACTGATTAATTTTGATGTTGCCTCTTCAGATGGTTGCAGTGGACTCACTTTAGATTATTTAATTTAATACATGTAACAAGGCTATATTTTCAAAGAAAAAATGTGGCGTATTGCAAAACTATTAGAAGAATAAGTTAAAAACTAAAAAATAAATTCGTTTTTTGCAGTGTTCTTTATTTCATTAAATTAAATGTTATTTTCACTTAAACATTCCCTTGCTGCTTTTACTGATTTGACTACAAAATTAATTATTAAACATTGAGACGATTTATGAACATTTTTAAGGAGTTACCCAGAAATACAACATCTCAACTCTCGTTGGAATTTGAATGAATTTATGCGTTGCTAAATTGAAGACCTTCTCTAATCAGTTTTGCAGTGAGCGGACTAGGTTCGTTATATTCTATTTCACTATTATTTCAAGGATCCTCGTCGAGATTTAATAAAATTTCAATTACATTATTGTCATTAAAGGCTTTGTCTAATAAGATTTCATCGACATCAACCTTGTTGAATGTATTAAATCCTTCTCCCCTAATTTCATGTGCCAAAGCAATCATTTGTGTTTGTAATTCATTCAGGCCAAACTGCTTTCCAACAGGCATTTAAGGTGTGTGGTCTTATATCACTAATTGCAGTAGTAGCATGGTTAATGCAGTTTAAAATCGAAAAAATTTTGCTTCAAGTTGATCTAAAATAAAATGGAAAGTTTTTTTACATAGTATTTTTTAAAAGTCGCAATTATGCAATGGTTGAATAATGCTTCTTGTATTAGATATTGCTAAAGCCTTCGACAAAGTATGGCATGAAAATCTTCTTGCAAAACTGGAAGCGTATGGGTTAGGCGAACAAACCGTTAAATGGCTTGAAAACTACCTGGGCAATCGACGTTTTCGTGTCGTTGTAGACGGTACTTCTTCAAATGAATTTCGGACAAATTCAGGAGTACCACAGGGCTCGGTTCTCTCCCCCACCCTTTTTACATTATACATAAATGATCTTTTAAAATCAACTACGAATCCGATTCATAGTTTTGCTGATGATAGCACTCTGCATACTTCACACTGTTACTCGTCCTTAAACTTCAAAGAAAGGGAAGAGGAAAGAAACGCAGTTTTGAAGTCATTGAATGAGGATTTGAATAGAATCATTAAATGGGGTGATTGTAATTCCGTAACATTTAACGCGGCAAAAACGCAACTTTGCAACATAACGCGACTTAAGAATTTCAATTCAGAAACGGAAATTATGTTCAACCAAACAAAACTCGAAAAAAAACCGTCGGTCCGCCTTCTCGGAGTAAATATTGCGTCAAATTTGTTATGGCATGAACATATATTAAGTATAGCTAAACAGGCATCTAAAAAATTAGGTTTCTTGTACCGGTGCAAGACATTTTTCAACCCATACCAACTCGGGCTTATTTATAAATCTTTCATACGCCCGTGTATGGAATACTGTTGTCATGTATGGGGAGCTGCGTCAAAAAGCTCATTAGATTTATTAGATAGAGTTCAGAAACGTGCCGTGCGGTTGATAAACGATACTGAAATTACAAACAAATTAGATTCGCTAAAACATCGACGAGAAGTGGCTGATCTTACTATTTTTTATAAATATAGCTCAGGACACTGCTCAAAGGAGGTTGCGGAAATCATGCCTCCTCGCGAAAAGCGGTTACGCGCTACAAGGGCTGGAACAGCTGCTCACAGCCGAACTGTGACTATTGATAAAATTAGAACCGCTAAATATCAAAACGACTTTTTTAATAGAACCGCGATAAAATGGAACGCCTTACCATCGGTCGTGTTTCCCTCCAAATTTAACATACAATCCTTTAAAACTAATGTCCACAAATACCTGAAAACCAATCCTTTAAATTCCAATGCGAATTGACATGGTAGCTTAGGCTATTCATAGGTCTACTTTAAGTTATAAAGCCTAAACATGTCAATTCAATAACATAAAAAAAAAAAAAAAAAAAAAAAAAAAAAGATAGAAGATAGAAGAAAAAGTATCTGCACATTTGGATGCTCTAAATGAGGATGCGATACAGCATTATCAACAATTAACAGAACTTTAAAATCAAGAGCTATAAAGGTTCCTCTGTCCTTTGCTGCTTTCAAACCACTTTCTTTTTTCAGCTTTCGCGATGTATGTTCGAGTGGGCATTCTTTTCCAAAATAACCCCTTTTCGTTCGCGTCGAAAACTTGATTTTTACTATATTTTTCTATTTGTATTATATACCTTTCTGCTTCCTTCAATGTTAGAATATATATTTACTTATAGGCCTCTATCATGTTAGACTAAAAAAAAGACAATGATCATTTTTTTGTGTTTCGTATTATCAAAGACGCAAAAGATGAAAAAATGATGTTTGACTGATCGTAGTATATTACGCAACGCGAAATTTACCATGTTTGGCTAAAAAAACTATAAACGTCAAATATTTGCGTGATAGTTAATAAAAATCATAATTAATTAAATTTACGACTATATTTTAATGAGAAATAATATACATATCGAAAATAATTAAAGTTATGATATAAAAACATAATTAATTGAATAAATTAACCAATTTTGATTAAAAAAAAATTCAAATTTTTAACCAAAATTTTTATTTTAATTTTTTTTTTCTTCAAATTTTATACCCAACAAAATTTTAATTTAATTTACGTTTCAGTCAGTTAATCTGAAAAAATTAAAAATGTTAAGAAAATTTTAGAAAGATTTTTAAGATCGTATCATAAGTCTATAATAGTAAACATCATTTTTAGTGAACGACAGTATCACAAAAATATATATATTTTTTATATAAATAATATAATCTTGTGTGATCAAATTTTGGATCACAACATCCCTCCACCCCTAATAAAATTTTATATGGAATATAATTTAAAAATAAATAAATTAAAAAAAAAAAATTCTTAAAGTAATATACAAGTTTAAAAACTTAATTCCAAATACAAAATTTATTATTTATTAATTAAAGGAATTTTGTCCTTGTGCCATTTTAGCGAGAGAGTTCGCATCTAATGGTGCTTTTACCATTATATCAGCTCATTTACCTAATTCAATATATAATATATGATCACCACGTTTTGTCCACATATCCCATTCATCACGATCAACAAAATATTGTATTTTAACATTATCAGGTTTGAACGTTCTGAACATCATTCGACTCATCATTTAACTTTAAAATATTATCAACAAGTAATGGAAGTTTTATTGTAGCAACACTACCGGTACAAGCAATTAAAATATTTTTTTCAGTCTTTTCCTTTTTTTTTATTATCTTAATTAATTAATAAAAAAAAATTTTTTTTTATAAAATTATAATTAAGATATAATTTTTATGATTTTTCAATATAACTTGTATGGGTTATCGCAGAGACGATCTTCTCGGGTTCTGAATACCTACCCTACGATTTCTGTCTTAGTTATACTAAAATGAATTGTGTTAAGGGCGGGACTTCAAATGCACATGTTGCATCTTGATCTAAAATTTAAGAGTAGAAATCTTGAAATTCCAAGGTGCCTTTTATAATTATTTTAGAAACTATAAATTAAATAAATATGTACAAATTAGCTTAAAAATCTTACATCAATGTTAAGGCAAATCGGCATTCTGATTCAATTGCTTTTCTGCGATACTGTTTTGTTAATATTTCAAGGCTGTCTACGTTAAATCTTGCTGCTTTTTGAAAATGTTCTATGTCATCATTAAAATTCATCTCCCTCACCCACCATCGCCTTGTTCTTGTTAAAAGTCTTTTCCTACTCGCCTATATCATTTTGGAAAAATCCCGGACACTCAAATCATCAAGCGAATAATTGCAACATTATGTTTTGTGCTACCAAATGTAGACCAATCATAATTATATTGATTCAAATCTAATCTAGCAAACTAAGGTCTAAAAAAAAACTAAGGCCTTTGTTTTATTCAGCAAAACCTTATTAACAATAAAAGTAAAATTATTAAAATTGAGGGTATAACAAAGTAAACAGAAACTATGGGAACAGTAATTGTGGACATTCAAATTAATAACAAAATATATAGACACGAATTTTACGTATTGCCTACAAAAAATAATCTCAAATGTGACAGTATTTTTGGAGATTTTTTTTTTGAAAAATTTAATGTTAGTTTAAAATATAATTCTAATAATTCAAATTTTACAAAAAACAGTTTATGAATTTCGAAGCTTAGCGATTGTTGGATTCATAAAAACATTTGAAGAGAACATAGCTTGTCGAGACAAAACAGAGTATCATCAGTTGTATCATCAGCTATGAAGACATTGGTGATTTCATTGTGAAATTCAAATTTTATTTCAATGTTTAATCGTAGTATCAGCGAAAAAAATAGTCAAATAAATAAATATTAATGAAGAAAATAAAATTAATTTTGATTTTTATTACAAGTGAATAAAAAGTGTCGATAGAGATAGGTAGATATTCTCTTAAATAAACCCAACAACAGTTAAGATGCACCCAAATACAAATACACCCCGTACTTGCAGCAAAAAATACAAAAATTGTTTTTGATTCTGTAAATTAACTAACCACTAAGCATTGCATAAGATCTCTGTTGAGTAAAGCACAACGATTTTTGTAATTTTAACATTTCGTTCCAAAGTTGTATTAATATGAATTCACCAATTTCCAATTAGTTTACATCAAAAATTAACTTTAAAACTTTTATAAAAAGTATAATTTGGAGGATGGCAGTTGAAATTAAAGATTTCAACTCATTTTTTTTCAAAATATACATAAATAAAAGCATTAAATGTATTTAAATTAACTCTAATAAGTTATAAACGCGTGTATATTCACAATTTTTAGCTGCTTTCCTGTGTGAAACTCATTATCAATGCAAAAGCTATCAAAATATACCATTTTTATGAAATCAATATTTGGATTCGCAGAAATAAATAACGTTTTTGTGAAGCTTTAAATAAAATAATTTCAAATATTAATATTGAGTGTTGTTGGTAAGATAATAAATTTGTAAGAAATTCGTCCTAAGTCAATATAGGAAATTTAAAATATTGTTTAATAAAAAATTCCAACAGCAACCTATGTATATCAATACTCGGTGGCATCTACAAGGTAATTGGTCAATTCTTGTCTGCAATTGAAGTAGATTTAGGAGAAACGGATAATGACCAGATGATCTTTGGTCCGGAGTGACGGAATTTTCTAACCTATCTTTATAATTTTTGGGTGTGTCGACAGCCCAGGATATGTTTGGTTTAACGATCATGTTTTATACTTGAGTTTAGATTATGAGACACAACTTTCCGGTTCTCTTAATAATTTGTTTATTTGTTTCTCATCTTTTCAGCTTACCTACCACAGCCTTTTCATTTCAATGATTTTTAACTGAGGAAATAGAGGAAATATCACCAATAAAATAAATTGGAAGTTTGTTTGTATTTTGAATTTTTTTATTTTTATTTTTAATTTCAAGTGCTATTTACAAATTATTAACGTGCTTTTATCATATTTCTATCTTATTTATGTTAACGATAAACGATTAATGTGAATAAAGGGAAAAAAAGTTGGATGATAGAAGTGTTTTACTCAGCTGCATTGTCCTCCTCACTGCCACTGCCAGTACCACCAAAGGCACGTGACAATGCATACACTCCGAGACCAGCACCTCCAATGCCAGCCGCATATTTAAGTGCTTTATTGCTCTTCTTTTTTTTCTACAAGTTAATAAAAAAATTTCCATTTATACCTTGCAACTTCACTAATTTGAACTAAAATTCCCTTAAATAAACTAAAAATAGCATAAACATGTGATTACCGCTAAAGGATATGTTCCACTACCGATAGCACCAGCAGTCGTATTTTGTATTGGGAGTGAATTATTTCTATTAGGATAAGTTTGATGCGTGTGGTATGGATAGTTCTGCTGTTGATTAAGCGATTGTGTTTGATTAATAAAATTTGACTCATAATTACCATAATTCATATTTGTTGCATATGGATAATAGCCGGATTGACTATTGTGGTTGTAGCATGTAAAGCCAGCTGGATAGTAAGCATTTGGCAATGGCTGAGGAGGCGAATTATATGGATGCGGATATGGCGTTGAATAATTTGTATAATTATTAGCTCCATATCTTCCTACATTTGCATTTGCTGCAGGCTGACAAAAGCAATATACATAAATATATAAATACAAATATATTGAAATACAAAACAATAATTTATATAAATATTAAGCAACCTGATTACTGGACGATGACGTTAATTTATTACTATACTTGCTAAGCGGTGTGGTTGACAATAATCCACTTAATTTCTGTTTAGCATTATCAATAAAATTGCTATTACTATTGGCAGTACTATTGCCATCTATATTATACTAGAAAAAATAAATAATTATTTTTTTTTTTCAAAATTGTCTACTTGAAAAAGCACATTTAGAAACATTTAAATTAAAAATTAAATTTACTGAATAGAATAAAATCAAAACATTTAATTAACATACATAATGATGATAATATTATTTTTCTCTACATTTGTTATTGTGTTAAAGCAAAAATAAAAAACATAAAATGATTACTAAAATAATGAAATAACAATCAATAAAATAATTAAAATTTCTTTTCTGGCTTAATATGTACCACATATGGTGCCGGTGAGGGTGCTATAGAATAAAATTAAATAAAAAAAAATATATTAATAGTAATTAGGAACAATTTATGAGCAATTTTGATTACACTACCAGAACCAGGATATGGAGTCATTGGGCCACCAGCGTATGGTGTGTATGGTGGTGGTGGTGGTGGTGTTGGTGCAGCACCTGGTGGATATGCACCTGGTGGAAATACTGGATATGGCATTTGATGATGGTGATGATGAATTTGTGGAACCACAGGAGCAGTCGGTGGTATAAATCCAGGTGCCGAAACTGCTCCAGATTGATCACCTTCAAGACCAATATGTTGTATAGTTGTATCACCGTCTATTGAAACAAACTGTATACGATGAACTGGAATCCGATGGGAAAATTGACAAAAATGAATTCCATTAATGGCGATCTTTAAAAAATAAAGGAAATTAATTATACGCTTGGAAAATAATGTTTGAAAGAACCTTCACCTTCATAAATCCATCCTCGGCTAATATTAAAATATCATAATTTTGCCCTGGACCAATAGGGCAGCCACCAAACCTTTCTTCAGCACCCCAAACTTCTTTTTCTTGATGATTTCGAACGATACAATGTTCATGTGGGCGTATACTTAAGTCCAAAGCAACATCGTCCCGAGGTCGTATTGCTGCGCCGCACTGTACATGAATTGTAAATCTACAAACAATATTTTTGTATATAATTTTAAAAAATTTCACTTTATTCTTATCAGATAATCCAAAAAAATAAAAATAAAATCGTGATAAATATATAATGAATCATCTTTAAAACTTAATTATTTTACATTAATGGGAATAAATGTTACGAATTACCTCGAACCACTTAAATGCATTTGACCTTTAACACGAACCATCATACCAGTTCGAATGCCACCAGGTATTAAACCTAAAAATGGTGTTTGCTAGAATACACAAAAATTTAATTTAATTTTAATTTCAAAATACAATTATTAATTAATTAATAACAATAACAAAACAAATATAAACTTTACTGGATTATAAATGGGTATCGTTGCCATTTTAAAACGTTTTTCTTTTTGCTTTTTTTAAATAAATTTTTCCTATATTACTACTGCTTATAAACACAATGCACAACAATAATTGAATAAAATAATATTGATTGAAAAAAAATAAATTTATCAAAAATAATTTCCACATATGAAATGAGACATGATATTTATATTTCTAGATATTTATCTTATCTACGATTAAATGTTTTTATGTTTTTTTTTTGCTAGATAGATAATAGGAACAAAAACAAAATTGTGAGTAATTAAATACAGGAATATGCAGTGAAAAATATGAATCAACCACATTAATAAACATAATCGTAAAATTAGATAGTAAAATTAATAAATTCTTTATCAATTAAAAATGTATTTAAATGTAAAATTATATGTGGCAATAGAGAAAGCTTCGTTAATTAAAACTTTGAATGGTGAATTGTGTGACAAAATAATTGTGACAACGTATAATTCTGTTAACGGTTTCATTTTTCATTTTATATCAAACAGACAGAAACCCTATCATCAAATTGCCATGTGTAGAGGGTATGCTTTGTATAAAGACTACTTAAGGTAGAAAATCATTTAGCTGTAACATTGTCTGCTTTGTCTTATTAAAGCTTTTTCTATGATAATAACTTTAAATTTATGATTTTTTATGAAAAATCTTGGATATAGGGCGCTCTAGACTCCTCACCGTACTGTGATACATTGCAACAATATTTCCATATAATTGTAAATTGATTTGATATTTTACCGCTAGGATAAAAAGGATTTTGAAGGTTGTAAAAGGGTTCTGTACTATAAACACCTAAAACCTGGCTTGATCACGAAGAATATATGCAATATATGCTTTATGCATTGATTAAAGCAGATGCCGACTTTAAATAAAAAGCTTATACGCTTTAAAGGAATTTAAATTAGGATTTTCATTTCCTGAAGACATTTCACAATATATTAAAACTCATTAAACATACGGAACGTGTACTACAATTAGAGTTATTGAAAGCTTTTAATTATTGAAACGTTTTGATGACTAGCATATGGTAGCATATTTGAACGATTGATTGTCTAACTTTCATAATTCAAGGACTATCTGTGTTTACGTAGTAAAGAAAGTAGCTAGCTAACCATTCGTATTCATTAAATTTGTCAATATAACAAAAAACTAAACGAAAGAGTTAAAAGTTTTTTCCATAATAATAAAACCGGTAATTAAACTTCTATTATTTTTATTATACCAAGAGCACAGGTAGTAACTGGAAAACCAGGATAATCAGGATAGACTTTTATAGATAGGTGTACAGTTTTTATTTTTAAATTATAATTTCTTTTACAAGTACTTTCAGTTATCTGAAATTAGTTTTTAAAAGTCTGTAATTAAAGGCGTAATACGATGCACATATAAATAATGATTGTTAACAAAGCACCAATTAATTAACATAAATAAATTCCATTTTCAATAAACAATTAAAAAATATTTCTTAAATAAATTATCTGACTCATTTTTCAAAAGATTATTTTTTAACACTGTCTCTAATCAATCTTTATTTGTTTTTCCATTGTGCGTTTTGTTAATACATATACATAAAATAGATAAAAGATAAAAATCCATATAATAAAAAAATTATTTCTATTCTTTAAAAAAATATTATTACCTAAAATTTATTCAGTGTTTACTGAGCAGTATCGTTAAATATTTTTGTGCAATTTGCGATTTGAATCGTTGATTTTTAATTGATTATTGTGTAACATTTGTGTGTAATTATTGTATACAATAATGGCAGTGGTAGCGAAGCATAATCCTGTAAGTTGTTAGGTTTATTCAATAGTTTTTTGGGATTATTGTTATTATTTTTTACAGCAAACACCATATTTGGAGCAAATTCAAGCTGGTGGTATTTTCCATAATACAATGATTCGTGTTAAAGGACAAATGCATATAAGTGGTTCAAGGTAAACTTTTTCATTCATATTTCTTTCTTTTTTTTACAGTTTTGTTATAATAAATTATAAAAATCACAAAATGATTCATTAATTTATTTGTAAGAAAACATTTTTATCTCTTACTTTTTGCATACCGACAAGTATTTAGAATTATTTGATAAGAATTTGGTTTATAATTGTTTGATAATTTTTTTTGTTATGTTTTTGTTTCTGTGTGCAAATAGATTTGTTATAAACTTACAAAGTGGCCCAAATGTACATGGGCCTGATGATATTCCAATGCACCTAAGTATACGTCCAGATGAAGATTGTATTGTCCGTAATCATTTTGAAAGTGGTTACTTTGGTGTAGAAGAAAGATACGGTGGTTGTCCCATTCGTCCTGGGCAGATCTTCGAAATGTTAATCTTAGCTGAGGATGATTATTTTAAAGTTAGTCTCTTAACTCTTACATTTGTTGATCAATTAGTTTAATCTTCACTTACATTCATTTTAGATTGCGATAAACGGTGTTCATTTCTGTCAATTTAATTATCGGATGCCATTAAATCGAATTCAGTATCATTTGGTCGATGGCGACGTTACACTATTGTTTGTAAGCCAAGAATGCGATACCTCTAGCATACAACCACCTGGTTTTGTGATGCCAATTCAGCCGGTTGTACAACCCGAAGTACATCATCATCATTATGTGCCTCCACCACCAACTTTGCCATCTCCAATTATAATTGGAACTTATGATCCATACGGAACAAGACCACATCTAGGAAATTATTCGAGTGGATACTATCCACAACCACCAATGGTTTTAGGTGTGCGACATACTTATCCACATGGTCATCACTACAGATATCACTTCAGAAGACGCTTTTTTTAATGATACGAAATAAAATATCACATATCGTTTACAATGTAGATGTAATTATCTATACTAAAAAAAATTATTTTATTAAATTATATTATGCTAATTGATAAGTGCGTTGGTATCACAAAAGTCTTATAACAACTTTGTCAATATTTTATTTGATAAAAACTGTTTCTGTTCGGATGTGGTTTATATATTTAATTTGCATGATTTATAAATTAACCTAGCTAAATTTTTATTTTATATATTTGACATAAATATAAACAGTTTAATTCTCTATGATCCTGAATTTTTTCTTTGTTTTTTTTTCCAAGTTTTTTATCAAGATTGGAAAGTGGCATAATTTCTGTACACAGTGCAACTGAAGTACAAAAATTAACTTTTATGAGTGCAGAACTTCATTAGCGTAACAATAACGGACAAAGTATAGACGTTTTTTCTATGCAAGATGACTGTTTCGTATTTAGTCTTAATTGAAATATAAAAATCAAATAAATTGATAAACTGTTTGTTTGGTGAAATAATGAGTTTCCGCTCACCGCTCACGTCACTTCCATTTAAAATATATAATGATTGGTTTGTTAACGAACATTTATCCAATAAATGGTAATTATAATCTTGAAATGTTGGTACAGACTGAAGTAGTAGGCTAATTAATAGCTAATTATTAGGAGTACTAATGAAGTTAATAAACTTTATAATAAAAAATAATATTAATCGATTATTTCCATTTTTATTCCAAATTTACATTAAATCATATTATGATTAGCCCACTTTGTTCTCATCTTTACAATGGTCATAATTAAAAATTATTTGATAGGGCATTCTAATAAATAGATTATTCCAAAAATTTGATTGTTGTATATCACCAGGTGACTTTTCTATTTCTTTTCCAATGTGTTCATATTTGTTGAATTCTGGTTTAAGATTTTCGTACTCTTCAATAACAGAATAAATTACACCTGCACCAGCCAGATGTATATGATCAATTGTATCAAGTGGTAACCGATATTTATATTCAGCATAATTAATCCCCTCTATCATTATCTAAGTTAAAAGGGAGAAATAAATTCAGATTCATACCAATGCTAACCGTAAATATATTTACTTTAAATGAATCTTTTTGGCAAAGAATATTCACGTCGTAGACAACATTAATCTGTAATGGCATACCAACAGATAGTTCATCGATTCCCCATACTGCTTGTGTTGCTGTATTACGAATATAATCAGGACTCAAACCTGGACGCAAGCTTAAATGTAATGGGACTTTTTCATATCCTGAAGAGGGACCGGATTTTAAGTTAATTGTAAAACTGTAATATATGTTATTTAAAATATTTATTGGAAAATAATTTCTGAATATACTTCTTACTGAGATCCATTTGTTATCAATTTGATTTTGAATCGAAATATCGTTCCTTCTTTGATTGTTCCGTGCAGTTTTTCCAAATATGGAGTGTTCTACGAAAAAATAATTTTTCTAAATGCATTACAACAATCAGTTTAACTTAATGGATTTATTAAATAATAACTTACGGGCTCTGCAATCACGATTGTTTTCATTTTACAGGGTATGATCGTTTTGCTTTTGTTACTAATTATTTGTGAGTCAAATATTCATTCGTTATTTATATACCTGGAAAAGTTAGTGATTAGACGATTATTGTCTAATTTAAACTGAAACCACATCCGATTAATAATCTCTTAACAATTTAAATGTGGCATTTTGCGAACTATGAAACATTCTTATCAATTATGAAATTGATAAAAGCGTCCTTCCTGACATTGCTCAAGGTGAACCACTTAGGAGTCTTACTAGTTAAAAGGAAAACTGATTGAAACAGATTTTATTGTGGATTTTTTATTAGTCGTTATATACTTTAAATCTAATTTAAATTTAAATTTAAATAATTAAGTTAAAAATCCGGGAAAAAAAATTTAACTTATTAACGATAGTCTAATTGGGATGCAATCATAAAATTGGAAATTCCTTTTTAGGGCATTATGTACAAAACCCAATATCAGATGAGAATAAACATTTTTTGATAGTGCTCTGCTATGATTCTTTACAGATTTTTGGATCCACAAAGAATTGGAAAATCTCAAACAAATATTGAAATCCAGAGTCCAATACATATGAAATTGATTAAGGAAGCTTAGTATTGGTTTTAAAACATGATTATTGCATTAATTTAAGATTATTCTTTGATTTACAAACAAAAAAAAGGATTTTTGATTAACAAAAGATATGTAACACAGCTACTCCTCAAGACGCATGACTGGCTATAATATTATTATTATGATTCTCGGTATCGCAAGGAATTAATTTGTTTTGTACAGATAAAAATAAACAAAATAATTATGGAGGACAAGGCAGCCGTCCGTGTTAAATCACAATCGGACACGAAATACAAGAGCCTGAGATCGATTCCCGTCACATTGGCCATTAGTAAACTGTAAACTTTTAAAAATATATTTAAGTTAGACGATTATAACACTTTAGGCTAACCTACACATATATAAATAACAAGAAGGGAAATTTGAAAAGAAATTTATTTTTATTTATTTATTTTTACTTTTCTAGATTTCATTCTTCTTTGTTATTACATTTATTTTTTTATTTTCTTTCTATTTTTAAGATTGGAAAGTGGCATAATTTCTGTACACAGTGCAACTGAAGTACAAAAATTAACTTTTATGAGTGCAGAACTTCATTAGCGTAACAATAACGGACAAAGTATAGACGTTTTTTCTATGCAAGATGACTGTTTCGTATTTAGTCTTAATTGAAATATAAAAATCAAATAAATTGATAAACTGTTTGTTTGGTGAAATAATGAGTTTCCGCTCACCGCTCACGTCACTTCCATTTAAAATATATAATGATTGGTTTGTTAACGAACATTTATCCAATAAATGGTAATTATAATCTTGAAATGTTGGTACAGACTGAAGTAGTAGGCTAATTAATAGCTAATTATTAGGAGTACTAATGAAGTTAATAAACTTTATAATAAAAAATAATATTAATCGGTTATTTCCATTTTTATTCCAAATTTACATTAAATCATATTATGATTAGCCCACTTTGTTCTCATCTTTACAATGGTCATAATTAAAAATTATTTGATAGGGCATTCTAATAAATAGATTATTCCAAAAATTTGATTGTTGTATATCACCAGGTGACTTTTCTATTTCTTTTCCAATGTGTTCATATTTGTTGAATTCTGGTTTAAGATTTTCGTACTCTTCAATAACAGAATAAATTACACCTGCACCAGCCAGATGTATATGATCAATTGTATCAAGTGGTAACCGATATTTATATTCAGCATAATTAATCCCCTCTATCATTATCTAAGTTAAAAAGGAGAAATAAATTCAGATTAAAGTTACCATATTAAAACAAATATTATAATTATGGGGATATAGTAGCCTTTGCTAAACCACCACCGAAATTGAAATCTAAGAGTCGGCGTTAGATATCCGTTTGTCGTTAAAAGTAAAATGAAGTCTTTGGAAGGCTAACATACAAATATGTACATACAAATAGATAATTTGGAATTCTAAAATTACTCTCTTTGCTGCTCCATATGAACTGTAAGGAGATAGCAATCTTAGCCAATATCAATTTTCAAAAAATAAAGAATATATAACCGTGCTATGATAAATGTTCATATAATATTCAACATATCACAAATGACCAACTGCGTACCTCAGTCTCAGGGAAAGTTATAAAATCATTATTGCGTAGCTTTCCGACTAGATAAACATAACTTTACAACGATATACATACATTTGGTTATTCAATTAATTAAAATAATAAAGCCTTGTAAAAAAATATTTTATTTCTTCTAACACATGTTTAATCAATTAAATATAAAATAGATATTCTTGTTATTTCTTTTTGCTATGAGAGTACTGTTCTGTATATTTTTGTCAATTATTTCAACATTCTCATTCTCGTCATTTATACAATTATCTTCAATATTTGGATTATCGTATTGTTCCGTAACTGAATAAATAGTACCACCACCTTCTATATAAATGAAATTAATGTCATCCAGTGGTAATCGAAAGCTGTAATCTGTGAAATGGACACCATCGACCATTATCTAATAAAGAGAAGACAGTTAATTTATAAAAAATATTTTTTTTTTTGTATTTGGTTGGTATTTACTTTAAATGACTTCTCCATAACAATAATCATCAGATTAAAAACAATTCCACGACGTATTGGCATTCCGTTAGTATCTTCATTTGTACCCCATGCTGTTTTTGTAGCTGTATTACGTACGATACAATTAGGCGTTTGTCCTGCACGAATACTTACAAGAATAGGAACGGTATCATATGTTGCGACAGACGTTCCCTTCAAACTAATATTAAAACTAAATAAATCATAGATTAAATTTTAAACAAAATTTCCTCAAATATTAAAAATCATATTCACTTTGCACCAGTTGTATGTAATTTACCCGTTACACTTATTTTCGTTCCCACCTTTACAATACCATTTAATTTTTGAATCAATGGAGTATCCTGAAACATAATTATTGCTTAATATAAATATAAATGTTGGAATTTGTATCCCAGTTTTACCGGAAATTTAGTTGTAAATGTTTTCATTTTTCCTATAGTTCAACACAGCAAACACACTTTAATGGTAGCAACAACAAAAAAAACTGAATTATTCCCTCTAGTTTGTTTCTTTATATAGCACAAAAATAAATCAGGGATTTTCTTATTTTAAGTACCAGAAAAATACAGGAAACCACTAATCAAGGAGATAATAAATTCAAATTTTAAAAATTTATCAGATGTGGTTTATTCAATAAGACAATAATAGCAATTTTATTTGCGGTTATTTTAGCAATATCTATTCGATTACTTCCGTACAATATGTCGTTATATAAAGTGAACTTAACCCATGTGCAACTTTAGTCACGTACGATACGTTAAATTTTGAAATCAAATTAAATAAAAAATAAATATTTCAGGATGAAACTTATTAAAGTATCAAATCCGGTAAGTTTCCAAAAAAAAAAAATTATTTCGAATTATTCAGAATAATTACGTGGTACTGATAATTTTTTTAGAGTCTTCCGTATGCCGAAAAACTTCATGATAAATTTAAAGAAGGCACAAGGATACGTATTAAGGCTAAAATAGATGAGGCGACAAAAAAACAGTACATTAGTTTATAACTGTCTATAATTAAATAAATTTGTTTAAAAAAAAAATCTTATCTTAGATTTCAAATATGTTTACACAAAGGAACAGATGGTGCTGAAATAATATTTACATTAGCCGTTCGTCGTCAGGAAATTGTACGTAATACCGCTATTAAAAGTGTTTGGGGACCCGAAGAAAAATTTGGTGGAATGCCAATACGACATGGTGTTACTTTTGAATTGCTTCTTATAGCCAATGAAAAAGTTTTTAAAGTAAGATTTGTTTAAAAAAAAAAAAATATATATTTTTCATTTATAATTTTAATTTGTTTACAGATTATAATCGATGGAGTTGATTATGCTGATTATACACACCGATCGTTATTAGAGAATATTGATATGATAAGTATAGATGGAGATGGCATAGTATACTCTATTACTGAAGAATATGATTATGGAAGTGTTGATTTGGTAAAACAAGATAAGATTAATCAACTTATTGAAAAGGATAAAGTACCTATCGATATGTCAAATATAGATGAGTTACCATTTCAATTGATCACATCTAAATGTAATAAAAATTTATATTTTATATTTAATTAAAAGAATCGATGATTTATTTTTGTTTATTTAATTACAAACATTTTTTTTTGATAATATATTTTATTGAACATCACAAATTATTAATTAAATGATGAAATAAATTAAGAAAGCGTCATTCACAATTTTTTAGTATACTTATAAATATTAAAAATGGATTCATTTAGTGATTATATAATATCGTTAACAAACATCCATCAACTAATGAATTATTATTTAAATCTTTATTACTCATTAATGCAAAACGAAAATATAATATAAATATGTGATTGTGATTCAAGTTATTTACAAATCGTTAACGTAATTTATGAGAACAATTATATATATGAAAAAAAAAATTATTTATCTGAAATTATACTTTGTTTTCTTATTATTCTTTAACGTAATTATTATCCCTCTTATATATCAAATTATAACAAAAAAGCACAAAAAAAATTTTATTGAACTATATAAAGCTTTTGTTGCTCTCTGCTTATTATTTTTCTTGATTTAATGCATTTATAAATTCCTCTAGTTTTTCTTGTATTTGTCTTACACGTACTGAAACAGCATAAATACAAAATTAATTATCAAATATATTTATAATGAATATTAAAAAAGAAAAATTACTTAGTTCTTCAGCTAATTGTACTCTTTTTCCGGTTAATAGTTGACATTTTTTATCCTCATCATCACCAAACTCGTCTAACACAGATTTAACCTCTTTATCTAATCGTCGTGCTTCACGATTCACCACCTGTTGTCGTAATGCATTGGCCGTTATTTTAATCACTTGCTGAATACGCCAGAAAAGTACTATATCACTGCAATTAATTTCACAAGCATCACCCTGTTGTGTATACAAGTAATATGCCTTACGGCATTCATATGCACGACCTAATGCTTGCTTCAAAAAATTTCTAAAATAGTAAATTGTTTATCAATACTCGTTAAATGTAATTACAAACCATAATTATGTATCAAACCTTCTATAAATTGGATACCAAGTCTCTCTAATATAATCAGTTTCAACTTCAACGCTTCCCCGTTGTAAATTTTTCCGTACCGTCGTTAATTCATCATAGCTCAGCTGTGGCGAATGCTTCTATTAAAAAATTATTTAATTACGCAACAATTTTACACTAAAAATCCACATCTACTTACCATGTCAGTGTGCAAAATTTTATCTAATTCATTTTTCACTTGTTTCCTTTTATTTTGATCATCTGTCGAATATTTCCAGTGTAACCATTTTTGTGTCAATGATGGTCCAAACATTTCCGATAATGTTAATTCTGTGTGATCTAATTTATCACGAACGGATTGTTCAAAAAATTTAACAGCCTGATCCCATTCTTGCTTGTCATGTACACTACGATCCTCTAATGTATTTAATTGTATGACACGCAACATGTCCATTGCTTTATCCTCCCATGAATGACGCCTTATTGATTCGTCAACTACTGTTGTTTTTAAATTATCAAATATATCATCGTGATCTGCTGATTTTTTTGCTTTTGTAATTAAATTATTAAATTCTTTCTGTAATGCCTCCCAACCAGCTTCTACAGATTTTGCTGGTAATGCTTGTTCAGCCCATTGTCGTAATTTTATATCAACCATTGTATTAAATGAACCTTAATAGTAAATTAAATTAGATTTTGAGAGAAAAAAAACAACGAAAAAATAATTTACTTTGTGATCCCGATTGTGCGGCTGGTAAATAAATATTTTCAAAAACATAATTTGATAATTTATCCCATAACGTTAATAATAATGACTGCTCCCAATATTTTGATGATATTTGTGATAGATTAACCACTTCATCTAATATTTCACCCTTTGCTTTATCAAATAATTCATCACGTCCCGATTCCCGTAATCTATTAACAAAAACATTCTAGTTAGATTAGAAAATCTTAATTTATATAACCACAAATCTCTCCAATTTTTACCGGGGGAAATTATTTTTCCACTCTGTTTCCAAATTGAAACGTGTTGCTTTAAACGCATCGGCTTGTTGTTCAACAGTTTCACGGACCATTTTCCAGAAACGATCTGCGACTGCTAAACTTAAATTACGTGTCGTTACTTGATGTGGCATTATAACACCGCTACGACTAAAAATTTTAAAAATTAAAATTTGTAATAAAAATGAAACAAAACAAAAAAACTACTCACTGAAATAATTTTGAAGTTTTAAAGAAAGTTTCTTCGTATGTACGAATCGTTTCAATTGTATCCTCTTTTTTACCACGACCGGTTACAACAGCAAAATAACCTAATGCACGCATTGGAAATAATTTTCCAGATAAAATTTTTCTTATCTAAAATCAAAAATGAATTCATATAATTCCTTAATTGTTTAAAAAAAGATTAAAAATATTATTTACTCTATCTGGATCAGCTAATTCTTCAGCCAAGTCAACTTTAGTTAATACAAATATTGTGCGTTTACCCATTGGATCACATTGGGCAACTAAATCAGTAACATTACTACGTTCTGCATCAACACTACCGTCTTGTATACACAATATAATGGCATTTGGATTACTCATATAATGTTTAGTCATATGATGTATTGATTCTTTGGTATCAGCTGCCATATCAACAGTCATTGTCTGTATTTTATAATAAAATTAATATATTTTGAAAGCAAATTTATTTAAAATATCATATATATATTTACGGCTATTATTCCAGGTAAATCAACAAGAACCATACGTTGTATTCCAGGTCCCTTAACAGTCATTGATATAACATCATTACTTACAGTTTTACCACCACGGACTGAATTACGCATTCTTATTTCAACTTCACTGTAATTATATGGGTATAAATAAAGAAATAATTTTATTGAAACTTTTATAAATATAAAAATTACCGTCTCAATTCAGCTAATTCACTTTCTTTAGTTAAATCATATTCACGATCTGAATCACGAAATTGTGCAATATGATATGGACCTTCGGCTAATGTTACTTTAACTGGTGCTCTGGTCATCATTTCACCACTACCCCGTGGAAATATTCTTGCCTTTGCAATTGACTCTAATACTGATGTTTTACCACTACTTTGATCACCAACAACAACTACACGGGGTAAATGATCTGCTGTTGTATAACTTGTATCATAACCAGATAATTCATCTAATACCTCTGAATACATATCAATTAATGATTTTTTTATACGTTTTGTAGTTGTCTTACGATTTGTCTTGAATATTAAATATTGTTGACGCAAATCACGATTTTCTTTTTCTAATTTTTCTAATTCTCTTTGATATTTTGATTGTACATTCATTATTTCGGTTTGTAATTGTTCTATTTGTGATTGTAATACTTCTAAAAATAATAAACAATTAATTAGATTAAATAAATAAATAAAAATTAATATAAAAAAGCAACAAACCATATTTTTTCCTTCCTTCTTCCGGTGTTAATCCTTTTGCATTAACAATATGTTTTGTCTTAAGCTCCTCCTTTGTCACTTTAATTATAGAATAATAATAAAAAAAAAAACATTTATCAATAAGAAATCAATTACTCGTTTAGTTTAATTAGTTAATAAAAAAGATTTTAAAATTATTCAAGAATGATTTTAATTAAAAAAAAATAAAAAAAAAAAATATCAAAAATTAATTTTTTTTTTCTATAAATCAATTTACCTCCATATAAGTTCGAAATAAATTCAGATAAAGTCTCGAATGAACCTAAATGAAAATAAATAAAATTATATTTATAGTATATTTAAAAAGTTTGTAGACAAAATGAACAATTTTAATGGCAATTTTAGATATTTACTAATTTAAAAAAAAAGAAGCAAATCATTCTTGAATGAATTTTACAGAAAATAATGTAAACAAACAACAAACAAATATTTAACAGGAAAATAGTTCATAAACTCTTTGTGATAATAATAGATAAATTAATTTTTTGTTTTATCATAAAGAAATATAAATTATAAATATTTATTAACTTACGATCAATTTGTTGATTTTCTTGAGTTTCTGCCGCTTCAATTGCATTATCTAAGCGACTATCAAACCATTCTCTCCACTCATTCATTTTTGATTCGCCTAATTGACGTAGACGTGGATCTAAAATTAAATTTTAAATTTTTTTATTTTTATATTTATTATGGTTTTAAAAAAATTGAACTACCTATTTCAATTGAATCTTTAAATGCAGATGTTAGAGCTGTTAAACTTTTTGAAAATTTATTAAATTGCTCTGTGTCAGGTAAAACATCATTTAACCATTTCATATCTGGTAAACCGTCTTTCCATTCTTCATATTTCTATTTTCAAAAGAGCAAACAATTATAAAATATTATAATTAATGTAATAAATAGAAAATACCTTATTAAGCGTCATGCCTCCTCCAATAGCACCTCCTAGTACCAAATAACGAAGTTTCAATGCACCTCGTATAATTCTTAAAAACAAGTAGAAAATTTATTATATTATTCATTAACACAAAATATAATATTCATGTACCTTCCAACCAGCATTGCATAATTTCTTTGGGGAGGAAACATTCTTTTATGAAATATCTCTTCCTGTCGTAATAATACTCGTTGACGAATATTTGATCGATTTTGATAACCACCCCCATTTAATGTATTATAATTCACCCTTGATAAATTTAATACAACTGGCCGGAATGTGTGACTTTTTATATTAAAGCTAAATAACATAAATTTAGAATTTAATTCCAATACAAAATAAGAGAATTAAAATTAATAAAATGTTTTCACGTAATAAAGTGTCACTTTGTTAGGTTAAATTTGATTTATTTAAAAATTAATTTTATCTTACCCATATTTTCCAAGTAACATTTTCGCCATTTTATTTATTATTATTTTATTTAAATAAAATATTATATTTTGTATTTAATTGCTTTATATTATTACCAAAACATTATTAAATAATTTGTTTAATTTTTTCAAAAGATAGAAAATTTATTTTCCTATATGCGGTTTTTCTTTTTTTTTGTGCTGTCAATCGCCTAAGTATTATGCAACTATTTATATATATAGGGTGAACCATATTAATTGTCATGTAAACTGCAATAAAACTGTTGGAAAATATTGAATGAGGCCTAAAGAATTGTCAAACTCACGTGGATGTCTAGTAAATATAACTTGATGTGTCAAAACAAGTTTAAACGGGAAAGAAGTCACAATGAAATTTAAGGTTAATTTCGTTTAAATTTTATTTGATTTAATTATATTTTATTAATTATTTATTTTAGAATAATGTGCAAAAATTTAATCGAGGTAAACCTCGTAAACCAGAGAGGCCAAAAGCAAAAACAAGAAAAGATATAAGAAAGGAAAAACGACAACAAAAAAAGGATTCTCGAAAAATGTTTTACGAAAGGAAAACAAATGAAAATGAATCTTTAAAATCAGGAAAGACAAAAGTAAAAAATAATAAAGTTGAAAAAAAGAAAATAATTGATGATGATGAAATTGATTCAGATGAACTAAGCGATATTGAATTTCCGATTAAAAAAGATGAAGAGAAAACTAGCAAAAAGGGCAAAACTGCCATAGCGTCAGTTGATCAATTAATGATTGAACGACAGAAAGAATTAAATGAACAAAAAGAGTTAATTAGCGGTATGCGACAACAAAGAATAGAACAACTTAAAAAAGCTAACGAGGATGAAGATATAGTCATTCGTAAATTAGAAAAGCAATTAAAAATTGATAAACATAAAAATAACAAGTCAGTTCCCGGCATATTTAATGATGGACTTGAATACGCTTTGGAATTGTGTCTTCCAGATAATATTGATAAAATGTATTCAGCGGCTAAAGAAGCCGCTGATCAAGATACTGATGATGAATTTCAACAAGATATTGCATTTGCATCCGGCGACATTAAAACGAAGAATAGTTCAAGAAAAGAAAAATTGAAAAATAAAAAAAGTAAAAATGTGGTAACCGTAAATAAAAACGCGAAAATAGGTAATAATTAATAATTAAACATATTTTTTTTAAATGTTTTAATTGTTGTTTGTTTTGTTGTTTAAGAATCGAGAATGGTTAAACTGCGTAAAGCTGAAGAGAAGTATTTTGCAGACGATATTGACTCAGATTTAGATGGTTCAGATTCTGAATTTGAGAATAACGATAGTGATGATAATTCTGATGATGAGAATACAACTGATGAAGATGACAATGTAGTCGAGGAACCAATATTACGAAATAAAGGAAAAAAAATAACAAAGTTGACAAAAAAAGTTATGGAGGATTCAGATGAAAGCGATTTTGATATTATTCCAAGTGATGAAGATAGTGAAAATGAAGAACCAATAACAAAAAAAGTGAAATTTAATACAAAAAAGAAAAATGAATGTAGTGATTCTGAGGATACCGATGAAAGCGATGGATTAGATGATATAATGAAAGGTTTAGAATCAGATGACGAATTTAATGAAAGTCAATCCGATACCGATAGTGAAGAAGAACCCACAGTAAATAAAAAATCAAAAACAAAAAATTCGGCAAAGAATTCAGATGAGGACAGTGAAAATGTGGATAACGAAAGTAAAATAGAAAATCAAAATGAATGGGAAGATATTTATGGTCGTAAACGTGATAAAGATGGTAACGTGTTAGAAGAGAAAAAAGAAAAATACATCCCACCGCATATGCGGGCACGTTTAGTTGCGGAAGACAATAATGAGGATCCAAAACGTAAAGAAAAGTTGATTAGACTGAAAAAACAATTAAAGGGCTCCATAAATCGTTTGGCCGAAACAAACATGCATCGTATAGCAAGTGATATTGAAAAATTGTATATGCAGAATTCACGGTTTGACATGAACAATACGTTAACGATGTTAATTAGTGACGCTCTTATAAATAATAGCTTAGCAAAAGAACGAATGGTACTAGAGCATACATTTTTAATTGCTTTACTTCATGCAAATGTTGGCAGTGAGATTGGTGCACATTTTTTACAACATTATATAACTAAATTCGATGAATTAATTAAAAACATAAAAACATATAATGTTGAGAATAAGGAATTGGATAATATTTTATTTATTATTTATCACATGTACACATTTAAATTATTTCAACATAATTTAATTTATGAAATACTAAATCTATTAGCAGAGAATTTATGTGAAAAATCTGTTGAATGTATTTTATTAGCATTAAAATCAATTGGATTTATTTTACGTAAAGATGATCCGGTCGCATTAAAAGATTTAATTTTGTTATTGCAAAAGAAAGTCAGTGAATCGCCGCCCGATCTTCAAAATAAGTAATTTTTTCTGCTTTTTCTAAATTTATTAATATTTTTTTTATTAATTATTTTGTTATCTTTTAGCCCACGATTAAAGTTTATGCTAGAAGTTTTGTTTGCTGTTAAGAATAATAATGTTAATAAGATACCACAATATGATCCGTCGTTGGCGGAACACTTAAGAAAATCATTAAAAACTATGCTAACAAATGGAAAATACGTAACAACATTGAATATAACATTAAATGATTTATTAAATGCTGATGAACGTGGTAAATGGTGGGTTGTCGGCTCAGCATGGACTGGTAACATTAAATATATTGGTTCGGCTGCTAATGTATGTAGAAACACTAGCAACAATAAAAACCAAGAAGAATTATACAGTGAAAAATTATTAGAATTGGCGAGAAAACAAAGGATGAACACAGATGATCGTAGAAATATATTTTGTATAATAATGAGTGCAGAAGATTATGTGGATGCATTTGAAAAAATTCTCAATTTATCAATAAAAGATCAGCGTGTTATTGTTTCAGTGATTATTCATTGTTGTTTATCGGAAAAGGTTTTCAATCCATATTATGCTGTATTAGCACAGAAATTTTGTGAATTCGATCGAAAATATTTGGTATGTAGTGATCAAAATTATTTGTTATTTTTTTTTTTCTTAGTTCTTTTTTTTTTTGGTTCGTTTAATAGTTAGCAACACAATTTGCTATTTGGGATAAAATAAAGGATGTACAGTCATTGGAAATATATCAAGTTAAAAATTTGGCGCAATTGTTAATTTACTTAATTGGAAATGGTGGTTTAGCTTTATCTGTATTAAAGGTAATTTAAAAAAAAAATTTCTTTTTATTTTATTTTGAATTATGTTTTGTTTTCAACACTGATTTTAGATAATTGAATTTGGTGAACTTGATAAAATGACACAGCGATTAGTTAGACAAATAATACTTGGATTACTATTGGGAAAAGAGGAAACTTGTCGACAAGTGAGGAAAAATTGAAAAAAACAATTTTTTTTTGTTTTCATTTTTTTGCTAAATATTTTATATATTTTTTTCTTTTGTAGGTTTTTGAACGTATAGCACCAAGCACAAAATTGAATGCTTTTAAGGATAGTGTACGATTATTTATGCATCATTTTTTGATTAAGGGAGGTAGTAAATCTAGTATACCAGATGATCAAATGATACTATTAAAGAAACGTGTTAAAATCGCTGATAAATCTATTGAAACAATGGAATCAAAATTAAAATTATAAAATAAATTTTTATTTTAAATTAAATTTTATTTCTTTTTTTTGTTATGTTTTTAATTTATAAAACCATTTATTTTGGTTTCTATTCTTCTTCTTCACTATCACAGAATTATGTTAATTACTTGTATGTAAAGAGAGTAAAATTAACAACAAAATACTTTTCTTCAAAATGCATTCACAAATATGAAACATTTATGCTAAAAACATAATTGGGACGTTAAGCGTAGCGTTGACATTATAGAATACACGTAAAATGTATATTGAAAACACAACAGACGATAGCGTCAACTTTAACATTGATCTCGAAATAGATCTATTTTCTTTTATTTATTAAATTAAAAAAAATTTAATATATTATGCTTTTAACTCGTTTAATAGTATGTAGTAATGGCGCCGGACGCCAAGGTATAAAGTTGCTGCCAACGCTACGCTTAACGACAGAATTTTGTTTTCAGTATTAATGGGATTATTTTTTTAACGTATTATTTCCAAAATAAATTATTTAATGTTCTCTAGTTTATAGTAGGAAAACGATTACCATATTCTTAATATTTAGTGGTGCATAAATAAATGAAAAGAATGGTAGAAATAATAGAGGGAATTTAGATAGATTCGTTGAATGCAATTTTTGAAAAAAGGTGAAAAATTAAAAATTGTTAGTTGAGAACTAATTTTCAAATAATGATAAAAGATATGAATGTGCTAACGTGTCAATAATAAAAGTAAGAAATGATAAATTTGATAAAGTTGAAAAGTAAGCAATAAAGCGATTTCTTGTGAAAAATGATAAAAAGTACCGAAAAAGAGTGAACAAAATATTTCTTATTGGAAATTATTATTGGAAAAATTGATAATGAACTTTTTATCATTATACGATTATTATATAATGCGAAAAAAATAAAAAAATTACATCCTTATATATTTTTTTTTAATAAATTAAAATTGAAAACAAAAAAAATACAAACAATCACCTAATTTTGGTAAAATAAAAGATATAATAATGTGTTGAATAATCAAGCTTATTAGCCCTTAAATCACAGCAGTGCTTTACGGTACACGATATTTGATTTTTTCCTTCCGGTGCATAAACATATAAATGTTTTGGCGTAAAAACTCTGGAGCAAGTAACGTATAGTTGACCATGTCAAAAATATGGACTTTCTAAATTAATACCAGACACCTTAAGCGACTGTCCCTGTGCCTTGATTATAGTCATTGCAAATGCAAGTCACACTGTAAATTCAAAGCCGCTTAAAATCAAAGGGCTATTGCATTTATAGCAGCCAGACAAATTCAGGATTATATAATTTAAGGTCTGTTTTTACTGATAGTGATTCTGATTTAGGAAATGAAAGAAGGAATATATTTATGAATGGAGTGGACAGACGCGAGAGCGTTAAGAAACACGTCACGTAAAAATACAAATATGATAGTCATGAAATATGGATCTTACACACATAAAGGTCTTGAACACCAACTGAAGTTATTTTTAGATAAAAATGAATATAGTAATAAGGAGTTGGTTGTTGATATTGGAATAAACGGTAAATAAGCACCTTACGTATCCCATTCAAGCAAAACAACACCAAATTTTAAAACGTAAATCCAATTGAACCTCAAAACAGCATATTACCATCAAATTCAACTATTACAAAAACTAAAAAAGACGACCTAACAGTTTTAATGAAAGCTGTTTTGCGAGAGGTAAATTAATTAAGGTGGTAAATTAAAGAAAATAAATGCAGATGTTCCTGTGGATCTTTACCAAATCAGTCTGTTGATCACACCAACCGTTTAAATATTCTATTACCACCGAATTACCACCATACATGCAATTTTTCATTTCATGGTATGCATGGAAACATTGCTGTAAAATCATATACGGTTATTAATATTTTGAAAGGTATTCTATTATGCATTATCCAAAATTGAATATTTTATAAAAAAAATTTGGATATTTAGAATAATAGAACAAATTATTCAGAATTTCAACATTTCCCGGCCGAGCGATGTGAAAGACATAATGAAAAAATGGTTTCAATATTCAAAAGATTGGTGTAAATATAGATAGAACACTTTGAAGTCAAATATTTAGTATGACGAATAATAATAGCTGACAGAGCTGTAGGTATTTGAATAATTACTTTGAATTTGAATGATAATGTAATAAATATCGAAGAAGGTTTTCGTACTGGTAGCTTTACCAAAAGAAGTACTGGTAGCAAGAGATTGATAGAAAGTTCCAGACCAGTCGGTCGTTCGATGCGGCTCTGAGTGTTTGTTATATTTTATTTATTGTGAAATAGAATAATAATTGATTGTTCATAACTGAGAATAATATTGTTTATAACTATTTATTATATTTTATAATAAAATAATATATTTTCTCAAACATACAAAACAATATTAGAATATATAAGTTTATATTGTATTGAATTTCAAAATTAAAATTTTTCTTATTTTACGGTAGTTTAAATAAATCAAGACAAATAAAACAGTACGTATGTACGAGTATATAATAATATTGGAAGGAACAAGTTGATTAATTTATGCACAGGCAAATATTAGAAAAATTGAAGTTGAAAGCCAAGGAGAAGATTTTAATTCTTAAAAACAATGTGAATAGCAAACCTTAAAATTTAAGGAAACTAATATTAAAAATTTTTAAATTTGACAGTATTTTCCCCGTTTATAAAGTTTTTTTAAATGACTCCTTCTAAAAACTTTAAACTTCTCAACACTGGTCTCCACAACTCTGGTGTTTCTTCACAAAGAATGAAATAAAATATCAGATTCAATAGAAGATTTGTTATTTATCCATTTATTTATAAAAATGCAAAACAGAAAAATTTTATTTTGTATAAAAATTGATCAAAAAAGGATTATTTTTAATTGTTTTCAATCTGGTCTCTGCCGTATAAATTTCTTGATAAATTCCTTACTATCCAAACTCTACAAATTTCTCTAATTTTCTTTTTTTTTGTTTTGATGAATACGCCAGAAAAGCATAATATCACTGCAATTAATTTTGCATGCATCGCCCTGCTGTGTATACAAGTAATATGCTATACGGATACGGCAGTCATTTGAGCGTTCTAATGATTGCTTTATATAATTTCTAAAATAATAAATTATTTATCAATACTCGTTAAGTGTAATTGCAAACAACATTTATGATTAAAGTGCATCAAATCTTCTATAAATAAGATACCAAGTCTCTCCAATATAATCAGTTTCAACTTCAACGCCACGCCGTTGTATATTTTTGCGTACCGTCGTTAATTCATCATAGCTTAGCTGTGGCGAATGCTTCTATTAAAAATGTAATTAATTACACATTTTACACAACTAAAAATCCACATCTACTTACCATGTCAGTGTGCAAAATTTTATCCAATTCATTTTTCACTTGGTTCCTTTCATTTTGATCATCTGTCGAATATTCCCAGTTTAACCATTTTTGCGATGTTGATGGTCTCAACATTTCCGATAGTTGTGGTTCTGTCTGTTCTAATTTAACACGAACGGATTGTTCAAAAAATTTAACAGTCTGATCCCATTCTTGCTTATCATAGACAGAGAAATCCTCTAAGAAAATAATTTAAAAGAAAAAATAATGTTTTGAAGTTTCAATGATCTCTTCAATCGCATTGCTAGAGGGTTCATTTTTCCAGTCATTAAATTTTCCTTCGCCAAACTGACGAAGTTGATACCAAGTGCAATGGAATCGCTCAATGCAGACTCATTTTTCGTAAATTTGTCAAGTTTATTTGTATCTGATAAATTATTATTAATTAATAAAATTCAATCAAACAAATCTTAAAATGCATTAATAATTATGAAAGTATATATTAGTTGATATTGATATTATCACATGTGGCTTTAGGCATATAACAGTGAATTTGTAATGTATTTAAGTGATAGCTACTGATACTGATAGCATCGGTTATACAAAAAAATTTCATTTCCCAGTATCCATGTATCACCAATTCGTTTGTTTGTTGTTCCTATACAACGCAAATATTTGAAAGGGTTACGGAAAGGGACTAATGCAATAATTAGTAACATAATTAAATAATTAAATAATTTACAATATACAAGTGAAATGAAAAATGTTTTGAGGATGGTATTGTTTACCAGGTATCTGGTGTACCAGTAATTAGGTATTGCTGGATATTAAAAATGTATAGAATTAAATTTCTTTTAGTAATAATATCGTGAAGCGGTTTCAATTAATTTAGCGTTTTATTATGACTTAATCATATAAAAGATAACTATGTTCTGTACTGATATCGGGAAGGAGAAGAAAATCTTAAAGTTAACTGTTGATACATAGATAGCCATTGCTAACCAGGTGTTAATATTTAAATAGAACTAATGGAAACGAGGCATAATATAGCAAATTTATCGAACTTTCGCATTCACTACCAATACTTTAATTTTAATACAGGGATTACAGTACTAGATTGTTAAGTAAAGACTAAAACATACAACAATACTAGATATTTTATACATATAAAATGATATTTGGACAATCTCTATTCAAAGGCATCTTGAAAATCCGGATCTCAGGATTGGATGATATAACGTACAATGTAAAATTTTAAGTCACATTTAGTCACAAATAACATTTAAGTCTTACTCCATTTACAGTTTTAAAAAACAATAAATAACTAACAGAGAAAACAATTGGAAAAGGTGTTAGAATTAACAAATACAAAAGACAACTTAATACTAAAATATGTTTTTTTCCCTGATCATTCCACGACAACTTATCTAGTGGAATTTACATACTACGTTACAACTCATCTTGAGAAATTTAAGGTAGTAGATGATGATTTTATTAAACTAATCAATAAACTGAATCACACTATATTAATTAAGAATCTCTTGAAACTTGGTATTTACAACTTTTCTTAATTGGATTACAGATCAGACAGAATACAATTTGTTCAAATGTTATCAATGAAACTTCTGGCGTTCGACAAGACAATCACATACGTCCCTAATTTCAAAGATATTGGCAAAAATCTCGAGAATGTTAAATATTTACACTATGCAGATGATATGAAAATATTTTATAATATGACATCGTTAAATGACTTGAATCTGATTACACATTGGTGTAAATAAAATAAGTTACATCTGATGCCAGCTAATCCATAGATATGTTGTTCAATAAAAATAAGAAACATTTATTAAGTTTTAATTACTCAATTAATCAAGATTCAAATAGATTGCTTAACTGATCTGAATAGTTTGTTTGTGCTTAAAGAATTTAGAATGCTTGATTACATAATGAGAGTGTCTAAGGATTTTATTTATTTATTCTAAGAAACTATTGCTAGGGTTTGTATAGTATATGCCAGTTAACCAACTATGGTTTTTGGAGAAAAAGAAAACAAATAGATAAACAATTATGGGGATTTTAATAACTTTATTTGATGTAAGTTCAGTTTTATGAATATTTAATGATTGATTATTTTAATATGTCTTCAAATAATAAATAAAAAAATAAACAGCAAAATCAAAACTAACGAGACAACATTGATAACATATTTAGATGAAAATTTTAATAAACCTGAATGGAATACGATTTAATAAAAACGAGGAAATTTGTACACAAAATGTTAATTAGAAATACAGTCCAATTATGATTCCTCATTTGCCTTTTCCAAAAGACCATTAAACCAATCTTTCCATTCTTTTATATTTGCTTGGACTAGTTGCTTAAAATCTAAAAAAAAAATTGTTTTGACTAATATTGATTAATCATTAAACCGAATTAAAGACATTTTAATTACCCATTTGAAACATATTAGTTTCTGTTGTTAGAGCGGTTATGCTATCGCAAAACTTATTGAATTTCTCAATACTATCCAAAAGTTTTTCCAGCCATTTATAAAGTAACTATCTTTTAACTGCTCAAATTGCTGATTAAATATAAAAAAAAAATATAATTAAAGATTTAATTAAACTTAGAAGATTAGTTAATACGTAATTAACCGCTAAGCTTCCACCAATAACACCACCAACAGCCAAATAATAACGAACTTTTAATGCAGTTTGTATAATTCTTGAAAAAAAATTCAAATTCAAATTAATTTGTGATTTTTTAATTAAATATTGTTAAAATACCGCCCAATCAGGATTATGTAACTTCTTTGTGGGGGGAAACATTCTCTAATGAAATATTTCATCATGTCGCGATAATCCTCGTTGGCGAATATTTGATCGATTTAATGTATGCAAATTCATCTTTTTTATTGAATTGAAAGCAGCTAGTTGTAATGTTTGACTTTTTATAATATAGCTAAAATATAAACAAATTTAATTAACCTTTATCTACTCTTTAAAAAATATCACGTTGCAGTTCTTCATGTGTAGTTTTCTACGCACGTTGATTTTCCTTTGCTTTATTTTCAATTTAGCTTTTCATTGGAAGTTTTGGAAATTGATTTAATTTGATCTCATTATTTATTTATTAATTAATCTTCGAAAGTACCATCTTAATTGTCTAGCTTTCGACCAAATACATGTTCAAGCAAATATATTGCTGATATTAACATGAGCTTTTATAAGACATGAGCTTTCAATTCATCAGCGTTTAGGCTCTTTAAATTTGTCATACATATCTAGTTTTGAATTACCTACTATTCACATTGATTATAATAATATTTATATTTTAACCATTTATATCATACAAAATACGAGACATAATCGAGACATTATTGACGCAGCGTGATCATCTAAATTGGCCTCTTGGCTTTGAACTGGTTCCATAGTTATTGTCTAAAGTCTTATCATCATTTTAATTGTTTCCAATTTTTTCTTTCTTATCAACGCCATACAAAACATACGAGAAATCCATATGAGTAGAAATCTTAGCATGATGCATGAATCTTAGTGTACTGGCATTTATCATAAATTAATTGAAATTTTAACGAATTTTAGGGAAGAATTACAATGTCGACAGAGTCAAAAAGTTTCACTTTTCTAAGATTTATAAAAACTAAAATCTAAAATATTTTATTTCCATACATACCAACATTTTTCAAATAATCTCTTTGCCATATTTTGATTTCAAATCACTTCTTTAGTATTATTTCACTTTGACTTTCCTCGGTTCTAAGATAAAGGTTTGTGGGATATAGGAATACTCAACTATTATTCGTAAAATCTATTAGAATAAATATATACTACTGATCCAATATAATTCTTATTGGAAAATACGAACGTACTTTTTAGGAGAGCGGTTCAAAGTTTTATTAACAGGTACGTGATTGCAACACATATAATTAGAGTAGTTAAAATGAAGCAACATTACAATTGATCTTATAGAACGTATAATAGGTTTGTGGAATCTGCACCGAAGAGGTCGTTAGAACTATAAGATATTGTACAGAGGTCGAGAAATCCCAAACGAGTTAGATTTGTTTAACAATCGTTTTGCCATCGTAGAGCTTACAATTTTTTATAAATATCGCAACGGACAATGCAAAAAAAATATCACCGAGGGCTGTAAGGGTAGCTCACGACAAAGCAGTAAAGACTATTAGGTTTCAGAATGACGTTGGTTGTTTTCCCTCTCAAATATAACATCGAAACTTTTAAAGTTCACATATTCGTTATATCTAATGCCAAATTGAAATAGCAGACAAACAAACTTAGTCCTCATATCAATTTATTTATTTTTAAAAAGAAAAAAGTTCTTAACCAAGGCTGTGCAGTTTACTGTCGCTCTATTAACTCTAAAAACACATAAAAACTTTGTAATAAAAAATGAAAATTTTAATCAACTATTTAAAATTCACACTATTATAGAGAAAACCATGAAGTAGCTCGAAAAAATTCCTAAACAAATAAATTCTAAATTTAACTTTAGAGTTTCTGGAATTGTTGCAAATCTAGGTTATGTTTTGTTATTTGTTTTGAGATTTTTTTTTTTTTTTTTTTATATAAATTCAGCTGTCATTTTTTACTGTCACTGTGCCGAGTAGAATCAATAATTGACCTGGACTATAGACGATAAAGACGAAATTGAAATTTATCTAAATTATTTTTATGTTTTAATCATAATTATAAACAATTAATAAACTAAATATAATTACGTAATTGTTAACAGTTGTCAAATATATTTTATAAAGATTTTTGTGTGTTAAAAAAAATTAAAAAAATCAAATTTATTATAAGTAATGCCGGTTAATGCGGATACTGTATACTCATTATCATTTGGTGTCCTATTTGTTGGATTATTATCATATTTTTCATTGCATCGAATAGAAGAAGGTTATGTTGGTGTTTACTATAGAGCCGGTGCATTATTACCGGCTACATGTTTACCCGGCGTACACATGATGCTTCCAGTTTTAACAACATACAAGCCAATCCAAGTATATTTTTGTTTAAACAAAATGTTTAAAATGTTTATGAATAATAAAAATAAAAATAATAAATTTGATTTTAGGTTACTTTGCAAACAGATGAATTAAAGAATGTACCCTGTGGAACAAGTGGTGGTGTCATGATTTATTTTGATAGAATTGAAGTCGTTAATATTTTAAAGGCTGACGCAGGTAATTCAATTAAATTTCCAAGGATTACTTTATAGTAAATTAATTCATATATTTGATTCCAGTAATTGATATTGTAAGAAACTACACAGCTGATTACGATAGAACATTAATTTTTGATAAAGTTCATCATGAATTAAATCAATTTTGTAGTCGACATTCATTACACGAAGTTTATATTGATTTATTTGATCGTATCGATGAGGATCTTAAATTAGTAAATATCATTATAAATTATTTATAGTTTATAGTAAATGTTTAAATTAATTATATTGTAGGCATTACAAAATGATTTAACTGAAATGGCGCCTGGTTTAAAGATTCACGGTGTTAGAGTCACAAAACCTAAAATACCAGAAGCAATAAGAAAAAATTATGAAATAATGGAATCAGAAAAAACCCAATTTTTAATATCAATTGAGCATCAGCGTGTTGTAGAAAAGGATGCAGAGACTGAACGTAAAAAGGCATTAATTGAAGCTGAAAAAGTATCTCTAGTCTCTCGTATACAATTTGAGCAAAAAATCATGGAAAAAGAGTCATTACAAAAAATGGAACACATCGAAAACAAGATACAAGAAGACCGTCTACGTAGTCAAGCTGATTCTGATTTTTATATTGCACAAAAGAAAGCCGATGCCAATAAACTATTATTAACAAAAGAATATTTAGAGATGCTTAAATATGAGGCATTAATGAAAAATAATAAGATTTATTTTGGTGAAAAAATACCAAATATATTCGTCCATAATACCGGTGGTGAGTTGCAAATGGAAAATAGTTAGATAGACAAAAAAAAAGTATTTATTATTTTAAAATGTGCATAATCATTGTAAATTTTATATTATATAATAAAAAAAAAGGATTAAAATGTTTATTGATTACTTTTAAATTATAAACAAATCAAACTTAAATATTTTCTTATAATTTTTCAAACATACAATTTTTTTTAAAATTAATTTATAAACAAAATATTAAAATGTGTTCGGAAATTTAAAATGCGTAAGAGATGTCACTAGTAAATATTTTTAAATATGGACGAAATGGGGTGGAGTTAAAACCGGATATCATGACAGCCGCATTGTCCAACAATCTTTACACAAGCGCCATACGACGATCTTCTGGTTACGACAACCATTTTAATCACATGTGAGTAGATACTCTCTTTAAATATTTTTTTTTAATAATTAAAATACGTTTATTTTTTCATACTAAATAATTAAAGTAATTAAAATATAAAATAATTATTAAATAAGTGAATATAGGATTTAATAATAAAGGTGTTAAAACGTTGTGCAAATTTATTTAAATAATTGTGTAGGTTTTTTTTTTTCTGCTTTCGGTTTTTTTTTCTTCTCTATTTTGTACAATTTTTTTTTTTTTGTGATGAAAGTATAGAAAATTTTATCATCTTTGCGAATTTAAACATTGGGAATAAAATGTAGAAAAGCAGTGATTATGATAATAAAAAGCATAATATCCCTTATAAAATGTTGTTAATTTTTTTCTTTTTTGCAGTAAAAAAAAAACAAATTAGTGTTGTTATTGTCTTATTTTTTTTTGTTCTGTTCAGTTCACATTTCCTTCTTGCTTTTATTTATTTATTTTATTTTTAAACAGTTATTTATAATGTGTTTTTTTTACCTTTTAATTAAAAATATACCTCCTGTGTAATCGGAAGATTAATTAAAAATATTTTTTGTTGATGAATTATTATTTCAATTGCATAAAAAAAATATTAACCGGCCCACCACACTACCACCATTTGACATATTTACCTAAAAAAAAAAAAATTTTTTTATTTTTATTTAAATAATTATTAACTAGCAGCAGACTTATATACACGTTTCACGTTTTTTTTTATTAACTTCTTTTGCCTACTTTTTGTGATATCATTTAATTAGAAAAATATATATACATTATTTTTTTCGCAAGCACAACATTTTTCTTTTTAATACATGCATGCTGTTGGTTTTACATATGTGATATTTTTATGGTTAAATTTTGCTTCTTTCTGATTTAAAAAAAAATTATTTTTTTTCCTATATAAATGCAAAGTGTGGTCGGCCACCACCAAATGAGCAAATGTGAATGATTGTGTATAGAGTCATCGTTTTGCTGGTGTGCAGTGTGTGTATATGCTTTTTAAAACGCCGCGTGTCTCTCCAACCTTATATATATATTTAGTTTCGTTTTTTTTCTTTTATATTCCATAATTAAATTCATTAGTATTTCTTGCCTAAACTATTTTTGTCTAGAAATTTAGAATCTTTGATACAAATGATCTGCAATAAAGGAGAAATGATGTTGATTTGATTTTATGTTCTTGAAAATTACCTTTTTTTTTGCTTACGTATTTAAGGGAACTTTGTATATTAATCATAATAAGTAATAAAAATGTATGAACCGCGTTACAAAAAAAAAAAAAAAAAACGCCTTTTATATAAAATTAATACAAAAACAAGCTTAATTAATAAAAAAAAAAAATATTTATAATTAATGTATATTTGATAATAAAAATAAAAAAATTGATTATTTTTAGGAATATAAAAAAAAAACGTGTAATCAACGTTTTTATTTAATTAATTTTTTTTGGTTGGTGACATTCATTTTTATTTTTTTTTTGATTAAAAGTGTCATAATTATTTATGTCCGCGCTTATAACAAGATTGTTTTGTCTTTTCTCTATCAAAATTTATCCTTTTTTTTCTTTATATTGTTTATTAATTGTGTGATTCTCTTCTTTTATTTGCAGACATAAACTTAACCGGATTAACCAACAACCCCACTTTGTGTGTAGAAATATATACAAAGAAAAAGAGAAATTAGAAACAAATTTAAATAAAAAAGAAGAAAAAAAAGGATTTTTTTTTTTTTATATATATAGAAAAATATAGAAAAATTATTTAATTAATTAGAAAATATAAAAAAAAAATATTTTTTTTATTTAAATATTTAATTGAGAAAAAACAAGAATAACAACCTTAACAATGGCAGATATTGATGATACACAATTTGAAACTGGAGATTCTGGTGCATCAGCTACTTTCCCTATGCAATGTTCTGCATTGCGTAAAAACGGTTTTGTTATGTTAAAGCAACGTCCATGTAAAATTGTTGAAATGTCTACATCAAAAACTGGTAAACACGGACATGCTAAAGTTCATATGGTTGGAATTGATATATTCTCAGGAAAGAAGTGAGTGTAAATATTTATAAACTTTTACTTCCTGTTTTTATTGTATAAAATATACAAAAAACAAAAGAGGTTTTATTGCATTTATATTATTTATTTGTTGTATTGTTTAAATTTAAATTATATTTTTTGGTTAGAAATTATTACAACTGATATCCGAATACTTTAATTTTTATTTATTATTTTGTATTCTGTCTGTGACGTGACTACTGTAAAGTTTTATCAGTTTTTACAACAAATAATTACATATTGTTACTTTTAGATTTATTATAAAGATACCTAGCGGCTTTGCACCTTTTTGCAAACTACTTAAAAGCGTCGTCCCCCTTTTTCGTACAACATATTATTTACTAATTCTTGTATAATATATTAATAGATATGAAGATATATGCCCATCAACTCACAATATGGATGTACCACATGTTAAACGTGAAGATTATCAGTTGACTGATATTAGTGATGATGGTTATTTGACATTAATGAGTGATGGTGGTGATCTTCGTGAGGATCTTAAACTTCCAGAAGGTGAATTGGGGACTCAATTACGTGCTGAATTTGACTCTGGCAAAGAGTTATTGGTAAGTTTATCTTTAAAATTATTTTCTCTTAATCTTTATATAATCTATAAAAATTCTGGATTCACTAATTAAATAAAAAAAATTGTTTTTTTTGTTATATTTCTAGTGCACTGTTCTTAAATCCTGCGGTGAGGAATGTGTAATTGCCATTAAGACCAACACAGCTCTTGACAAATAAAATCGTTTAACAATTACAAACCTCGCCCGTTGCTTATAATATTTGTTTATTATTATATATTAATTAAAAAAAATAAAATAAATAAAAATAAAAAATAAATATTGATAATAAAAAATAAGAAGAAAAAAAAATAAAAACAAAAAATGATGAAAATTTAATAATTTAAAATACCCAAAATAAAGCAAAAAAAAAAAAAAATTAACACTATTAAAAAATCAAAAAACCAAGAAAATGTAAAAACAATTGTAAAAATCAAACAAGCAAATAACAAAAAAAAAAAAATCAATCAAGCGCGCGAGTTAATAGGATGTGTGTAATGTTTTTGATAGGGGGGTGGTTTTTATTTTTTTATTAAAATAAAATTTTTTTTTTTTTTTTTTTTAAATAATTATAATAATAAATGAAAGAAAAAAAAATCAACACTTTATTATTGGCGGCGGCTGCGACGGCGACCAAACCACCCATCACAATTGAGATAACAAGAACCAACAACAACACAATTTATATATAAATATATTTAAATAAAAAAAATGAAGTTATAAAAAAAAAAAAATACTAAAGGTGAATCAACAACAATAGCAACAACAACAAAATTAAAGTAAATAAATTTTTTAATATTATTTATTTAATATTTAATTTTTTTTTTGTTTTTTAATCTTAATATTTGTTGCCTAAATAATTTCCTGGTTGCTTAAAGAAAAAAAAAGAAAGAAAAGGGATAATGAAAAAAAAAACATTTCAAGATTATTATTTATTTTAATTTAAAAAAAATGTGTGTGTTTAGGGTTGAAAGTTTCTCCTCCCTAAATAATAAAATTTAATTAATTAATATTTGTTTAATTATAATGAAATATTGTTTTGTTTTGTTATATTTATTATTTTCTTTACGTTTTGTTGTTTTCATCTCTCTCCTCTTAACCTTTAAGAGATACAATTAAATAAAAAAGAAAAAAAAAATGTTAAATTCTAGTAATTTGATTGTTAATTGAAATTTTGTTTGGTGGAAAAAGGTGATGTTTCATAGATTTTTTTTTACTTACGCAATTTTTATATAAATAATTTATTATTTTTTATTTTTTTTACTATTTAATAATAATTGAATGTGCAAAATTCCATCTTAATTATATATATTATATAATTTTATCACAAATTAAAAAATTGTTTTTTTCTTTTTTACCTTTCTTGATAATTTCTCAAAATAAACTTTATTATTAAAAATTTCCCTTTAAATTTGAGAATTTTTCGCCATCCATTCTCTAAATGATGATTAATTGTTTGTTGTCGTCCGCTTAGAGAGATGATGAGGGTGAGTCATTGATTGATAAGAAGAATGAACAAAATTATTTTTCTTTAATTAAAATTTATTATTTTACCTGTTTTTTGTCGCTCTCTCTTTAGCAAAAATAATTGCAGTCATTTGTTTTCCATTATTAAAGTGGAATTGCAATGTTTTTTTTTATTTTATATAGTTACGTTGTGATTGGTTGTTTGTGGTTGAGAAGTTAACCAATCAAATGATATTTCATGAATTTTTTTTTTGTTTTTTTTTTTCGTAATTTCACTTTATGCAAATATTTTATGAAATAATAATAAAACTTAAGAGTGAAAGTGTTCAAATATTATTTTCTTCTTTTTTATTTAATAATAATAATATTACATGAAATATATATATTATTAATAATAATAATTAAATCATAATAATTGCAATAATTATTGCTTAAAAAAATTAACACTTATTTATTATTATTATTATTATTAACAACTCTTGTTAATTGTTTATTTTTGCCTCATTGAAATAAGAGAAGAATATGTTTTTATAATAATATTTTTATATAAATAAAATAAAAGGTGTAAAAAAAAAGATTGAAAAGAAAAGAAAAAATTAAATAATTAACAGAAAAACGATGGGAAATTATTTAAAAATTTTTTTTTTCTTTTTTCTTTTAATTAATACAAAAAAAAAATTAAATTTTTTTTCTATTTTGTTAATGTGTTATATACTGCCCAGCTTCGTGTAATATAAATGAAAAAAAAAATTTATGTAAATCAAAAAAAAAAAGAATAAAAAAAAATTTATTTAAAAAGGCTGAAAATTAAATAATTATTTTGATTGATTTATTTTATTTTATTTTTTGTTATGTTATGTTATATTTGTTGTTTCACCACATAATTAACGTAATTTAAAATAAAACAGGAAATTAAATAATAAAAACTAATACGACGACCACTTTCTTTTTTGGGGACCCTTTAAAATAATAATTAAAAATTTTCAAACAGTACATTTTTGTATTTAAATTGTTGACAATTTTGTTTACCAGAGATTATATATACATACACCTTGCTTTAAATTAATTAAACAAGAAAATGATTAATATTTTGGATATGTGCGATGAGATAAAATCTTAGGATAGTATAGTAAATCGTATAAACAAAATAAATATCTTTGGGGATGTAATAGAAGAGTATTGTTTTATTGTGATTTATATACTGCTTATGTTTATTTAAAAAATTAATCTTTTTTAAACTGGTCTTAATTGCAAATAATAATTACTCTAATAACCATAAAGTAATTTCTCATGCATAATCATCAACCTACCTGAAATATGGTCCCTTAATCAATATAATAATAATAATTAACATAAATAGTACTAATTAATTAAATTTATATGTTAACAATGAATAATTAATATCTGTGTTAAATGGAGAAAAATAAAAAAATAAATAAACGGAAAAATTATATTATAACAACGTTGTGGTGTTGGATACGACAAATTGAAAACTAATTTTAAAACATGTGAAAACCACATTATTAAAAACACAATAAATTGTAGTGAGAAATAGATAATAATTTCATAATTAGATAATATTATTGTAATAGTTAAATCACAAAAATACTTGCTAATAACCGTGGTTATAACACCAACTATAACAAAAAAAAATTAAAATTCTGTTTACTTCGTTACGACGTTCACAATGTTGTTATAAACGAATATTTCTGTATTAAACAAAATAAAAAAAAAACTTAGTTATAATATAAATTAATAATAATAATAAAAGGATAAAACAATATTATTATAGCAAAAAAAAAAAACAAATGAAAAACGTAACAAATTTATTTGAATTATAAAAAATGGCGGATTATCATCATCATAGAAATTGAATAGAAAAATAATAAAGAAAAAACCGTTAAATAAATTTGCAGATTGTAAATTTTTGTTAAAAAAATATTTTTTTAATTAATTAATCCAAACAAAAAAAAAAAAACAAACGAAAATTAACGTTTTTTATTTTTCTATGTTATAAAAACAACAATATATGGTGCAAAAAGTTTATCAATATAAATAATAATTTATTTAAACACGATCTCTCTGAGCATATGAAAAATATTTTTATTTTTATTTTTTTTTGTGTTTTTACTTTCTACTTTTGCATTTATCAGTTTTTGAATAATTTTGTTTCCTCTACTAATAAACACCTTTTAGTGTATTTACCTTCGTAAATCGTGTTTTATATTGTTGGTGATTGTTAGATTGTTCAGTGCAATGGTATTAAAGTAATTTTATTTTATTTTTCAGTTTGGCAAAAACTTTTTATTGAATTTAATTAAATTTCAAAACAATGACAATGATCTTTAAATAATTTTTTCTTCTTTTTTTTCTTTGCTTTTACTTCGCGTTTTTATTGTGTATTTGCTAGCGGTCAGTATAAATTTATTTTTGATTTGGTTTGCGTCATTGATTTTTTTTATACTTATTTCAAATGACGTCACAGTTGTAGGGAAATTTAAACTGTTTCAAAAGCAACGAACAAAAAATATATACATTTGAATGTGTTTACTTATTTCATTCCCTTTAAATGTATTTTTTTTCTCTGGTTTAAATTAAATTAAAAAACAAAAAAAAACCTAACTGGTTATACCTGTATTCAAATATTTGTTTAAAACACATTTATACTTTGAATATAAAAGAAAAAAATTTTTTTTTGAATGTGTTTAGGAATTTAGAAAATTTAAATTACCTCAAACGGTTTTTACCGTAAAAAAAAGAAATTCAAATAGTGTATTTTAAGGTGAGTAAAAGAGATAAGTATATTTACAATTTTATTTTATTTTTTAATTTGTATTACCCCTTCTTATATTTTTCGCATCGCACATAAATAGCATGTGTCAAAACTGAAAAAAATATTCTCCGAATATGTGTATTACAAAAGAAAAAAATGTGTTTTTGACAGACAAAAGTTTGGTTATGAAAAAAATTCATACAAAATTTCATTCATTGTGTGACGAAAAAGAAAGAAAAATAAAATCCCCCCCAAAAAACGTTACTTAATTAAACCACACCACACCACAATTCTTAATTATTAAATTAGTGACGTATTTTTTATTTTATTTAATTTTTTTTTAAAGTGAATTAAATTTCTCTCTTTAATTTGTTTAAAAAAAAAAATTTTTTAAATGTTTAGTTTGTTGGTTAAGGTTGCTTGTGCTTGTTGGTAATTGTCCGGTGCTTTATGTGATTTAAAAAAAAAAGTTTTTTTTCTTTTGGTTTTTCTCTACTACAAATTGCATTTATCGTATCGTATCGAATGAAAGCAACGGATTTTACCTGCCGCTGTTTTGTTTAGTTAAAAAAAAAAGAAAATAAAAAACATAACTTTTATATTAACACCAAAAAATATAAAAATTCAATGTAAACGGGGTCAAATAACATCGTTTTAACGTAATATAAATAAAAAAAAATTAATAAGAATTTTCTGTGTATTTATTTAATAAATTCAAAAAAAGTTTCTTTTACCTCACAAAAAAAATAAAGTTACGAAGAAGAATAGAGGTCATTAAATTTATTTAATTGGAATTTTTATCTGATTATATTGTGTTTAAAAAAAACAGCTTTAAACGTTAGAAAAGCTTAATAAATTCCCAAAAATCTAAAAATGTTGAATAAAGTTATTAAAAACATAAGGAATAATCAACATAATATCGTTATAAATCAATTTAAGTGAAAATTTTTAAGTATTATTAACAAGAAATAAAAAAAAAAAACATTAAAACAAAAGGAAATTAATTAAAAAGTCAAATTAAATAAAAATTAAAAAGTGTTTTTCTTTGTGGTGTTAACAGTATTAAGAGTTTTAATTGTTTTTCCTTTGTGATTTTCATTATTCAAAACAACCGAGAGCACAACAAAATGGCTTTAAAAACGGAAAGAATTAAATCGGATTATTCATTTATATTAAAAAATTTATTAGCTGGTGGTAAGCGTTTTTTTAATTTAATTTAATTTAATTTAATTAAATTACTTTTATGTAATTAAATAAAAACAATTTTTTTTTTGGTTTTATCTTATCACAAACGTATTAACGTATTTTGTTTAAATCAAATCTAATTTCATGCTAATTTTATTATCAAAAAAAAGAAAAAAAATCGTTTTACTGATAGTAAATTAATTATTTTGTTATAATATGACTGATCTGTTTATAATAATTTATTTTAAAAAAATATAAATAATTAAGTCATGTTGTCTGTTAAGATTAGGATTTAGTTTTTAAGTATGTGATTTGTTAATTATTGTTTTTTTTTTTGTTTTTTAATTACAAAGAGAAAATAATTAATAGAAATGGAAATTATTTTGCGATTTAATTGTGGTAATTTAAGTACGGGATGATGAGAACTATTTGCTATGGGATTGGTTGATTCAGTTCTGAAAGCAACCAATCATAGTGTAATACAAATTTTATTCTTTGCGGTGATGAGAATTAAAATCTTAGGATTTTCGTAGAACTTAATAATAACTCCGCTGTGTTAGTTCCTTAGTTTTGCGAGTAATTATACTACTTGAATAAATAGCGACTAATAGTAGAACCCTTTTTCTAAAAGGAGGAATGAGATGCATTTTAAAAACTACTTGAAAGTTACAATTAGGCTTTCCATCCTTCAATCTTTTGGAATGAGTTTTTCTCTGTTTTTCTAATATTGAAGGCTTCAAAAACGGTTGAATGCAATCATGTTTATACAAAATTTTGGATTAGATCTCGCGATCCGTTCTTTTAATTCCACGATCTTTATTTCATTTTTCGATCAATTTTATTCAAGTATTTCACAGTGTTTTTGACGCTTTACAAATAATCCTGAAATTCATAATTTGGCTATTACCTAATGATTTGTTAGTCGAGTTATAGTCTCTAAGTAATTCTGAGTCAATTCTGGATTTTATAAAATTTAAAGATTTCTTTAAACATCCTAAATCTAAGCGATATTTTCTACGCAAAATAACTAGAAGAAATAACAACAAAAAACCGTAAATTTCCATCACTCAGAAAGTGTCTTGAGCTTCCTGAACAACAAAAATTAATTATGAATTTTACAGTTAATTATATTTATTAAATACGTACGATAATTAAGTAATTTTACTAGTTTTTCCTTACTTTCCCTTTGTAACATATAAAATAAATAAAAAGCATAAATGTTTTTTTTTGCCTACATATTTTACTTAATTATAGGCGTGCATGGTAAATATGTAAATGTTTTTTTTTTCTACAAATTTTTTTTAATAAAGTGCTAGTAATTGTAATACGTGGAATTTATAAAAAAAAGAAGTAAAAAGCTTGTTGCTGATTCAATGTATCACGTATAAATCCGTAGCGTAACACCTGAAAGATTCATCACTTTATGAATTTTTTTTTTTTATTGTTAATCAGTAATCATATTTGCTTTAAGAAGAAGAAGAAGAAAACATTATTGGTCGTTGGCGTTTTTTTTTGTATTTTGTAAAACATATTGGAATTTTTTATTTTTTTTTATTTTTCGTTTCAATAATAATTTTCTAATTTTTATTTGTTGTAATAATTTACAATTTAGCATTATCAAAAAAAAAAATGTTTTTTAAACATAATTAATATTCACTTAGCATAAAAAAAATATATCATTAATGAATTTATGTTTTTGATTTGTTTTGTTTTGTTTTAATTAACAATTAAAGGAGTTCGTTGTGTAATTTTTTTTTCTTCTTCTTTTGCTTACTTATTGTAATTTGTAATTTTATCATTGTTATTACAACAGTAGTGTTCAACCTAATGGTTTTGTTGGCGATTAATATCAAACATTGTGAAATAAAAATTTCTGTGCCTAAAAAATAAAAGCTTAAAATATGAGATCTGTTGCTTAATTAATAAAATGAATAGAATAGTATTAGAGGAGGGTATTCGATCTCCTGGTGTTGCCGTAAAACGGGGTTTGTCTAAGATTAGCCCTAGAAATTTGCGTCATGTTGTAAAGTTGCAGGGTACAGAAAACAAAAAGTTAAAACTTTTATTTTAAATAATTATAAATGGGTTCAGGAATGCAAATTTCTCTTTAGAATTATTCCTGGAATTGTTCCTAGTATATTCCTACAACTCAGATAAAAGGGTTTAACGCCACTGCATACAATTATACAATTAATTAATTAATTTTTTAATTATACTTTTGTCAATCAACTATTTTTGTCTTGTTAACACAAAACAAATAAAATGAAAATTCTTATTATTTCCGGATTAATATGTTTTTGCTTTTCGTTTCTTTCTGTTACTTATATGGATGAATGTTTTTTTTTTTTTTTAATTTTGATTAATAAATTTATTCGTGTTATTTTTTTTTCTTTATAAATATTTATTAATTAAATAATATTTTTATTAATTTTATATTTTTAAAAATAAATTAAGAAATGAGGTTTTCTGTCTACGAATTCGGGACAAAATGTACAGTTTTAGTTTATTAAAAAGAATAAAAATTGTAATTACAATTGATTCTCATTTATGTGAATGTTATGAGTAATTTCGGAAGTTTATGTGTGTTGTTTTCATGGAATTACTACCGGAGTTTTGTTCTTCAAAATAACTTTCACCAACGGAAAAAACACAAATTTTAATACTTGTGCACTCTGCCAGTAATCGTTGAACAAGGAAAAATTCTACAATCGTCATCCGCAACGAAAATTACGATTCGCTGTTCTTGTTGAAATGAAATTCCAAAATCCTGCGTTTCGATATCCGGAAATTATCCCGCAACATACTTAAACGTCGGCGTAACAAAAGGTTAATCACTTCTGTAACAAAATGTACACAGATGTTCCTTTTTTTTTGCTAGTTCTGAGTTACAAGTGGCGTCTACAATATATATGTTAAATAAAAACTTTAAAATTGATTGCAAAAACTACAAATAAGCACTAATAAGTTTGCTTATTCAAAAATTAACTTCATATTGCATTTTTTTGTATTACCTGATTAGAAAGAAAAATATAAATAAAAAATAATTTAATAATATTTACCTGAAGTTTCATCGTATTGTGGAATTTTGACAATTTAATTACATGATTTTATGCCGCTGTAAAACAAAAATGATTAACTCGAAACAGGTCTCGAAATAATCATCGTTAATAAATTTTGATTAAAAAAAAAGTTTCCTTACTATTTAGTAAAATTATTTTCTTCTTCTTCTTCAATTTTCTGTTTTAAAGGTATAACCTGTTATCAATTTACTTTCCATCGTAACCTGTTTTTCAAAATTTCTTAAAGACATTCTTTAAAGTTATTTTTTGAGAGAAATGTGAAAAAGAAGACGTGAGGAGACGGTGAAAAATTAAATATTTCTCGATTTGTTTATGGTAAGCGTGGAATAAATTTTATTTTTTTTATTTAGTTTATATGACACCCAAAATCAAACCATAAGCATGTACAGTACACTCCTCAAATTACGTTCATTATGTATAACAATCGTTGCCACTAGTGATTTCAAGAAATTCGAGTTATGATCATATTGTGACTAATGAAATACCATAAAAAAAGATTGAATGTCTCTGTCTGTGCTCTAAATAAAACAAAAAAAAAATCTTAAGTTTATTGATTGGATTTTTGTTGTTACAATTTTATGTTCTGTCACTTCTGCTATATTTACTGTTGTTGTTATTAGTAAATTTCAACAATCAACGAAATTGTATACGAAAATTTCTAAATATACGGCGGTTTATTTATAATTATACACAAACACACACGCACACACAGAATAAATAACAACTAATACAGAGTGAATAAATGTTTATAATTATGAGTTACTTTCTTTTTTTTTTTGCATTTTTATTAACAAAATGAAATCAATATGAAACCACCGCTACCACCACATACAGAGGAATTTTTTTTTTTTTTATTTAAAAAAACTTTTTATTTTTTTTGTAGTTAAGTAAATAAATAAAAATTTGTTTTTTTTTATCATTTTTATAATTGAAGTTCAGCTTAATGTACAATAAGTAAATAAAAGTTGATTGAGACAAGTGCGTTGTTATATTGAAAAGTAAAATTTTTTTATAACTTTAGTAGTTTTTAAAATATTATTTTAACTATTCGCTTGGGATGGTTTTTTGAGGTAGTTTAGGACATTCGTCAGCTTCTGGAAACTTAAGTTAAAACTACCGGAATCCACTTATTTTCGACGTTTTTGATTTTCAAACTCGTTGGAACAAGTATTTCAGAACTAACTTTAAATCTTAGGGAACTACTGACATAGACTCTCAAGACGATCTAGAAGAAGTCGATGTTGGAATTTAGTATCAATTGAAAGATATTAAAAAACTGTTATGAAAATCCGTATGCCTCAAAAAAAAATTTCATTTCTTTTCCGACAATAAGTCTTTACGAAAATCCATATTAGAATGATAATTAAGTTAAAAATGTGCAAAAAAAAAAAAAATTAGATAAAGAATAGTCTAATTAATAAATTGTGATTAAAGGTTTTCCCGATTTTCTTTACATTTTCCTCACAATAAATTTTTGAAAATAATGTATATTTTAAAAGAAAAAAAATTAAGAAATTTCACAAAAAAACTTTTAACAACCCGTGGCGCGCCCTGCGAATGGATAGATAACATTTTTCTCGATTTTTTTTCTATACCCTCTTCTTCTTATAGATCGTCTTGAGAGTCTAAGTCTTTTAGTCAATCTTAGTTTCAGCTAATTCAATTATCTAAACTAAAACAAATTTTTAAAATAAATGGAAGTAAATTATTTAAATTTATTTGAATGAAATGTATTTCGGTGAATTTTTACTATTTGCAGACCCTTAAATAACAAGGGAATTACATTCAAATAAGGCATGGTGATTTTATATCTTTAAATCACTTAAACCAAATCATTGAATTTAATGTTATTCTACACAATTTAAATTGTGGATGAGCTAGATCACACTCCAAGAATTTAATAAAAGTTTTAAATAGGTATTCAAAACATAATTTGTTGTTTTGTTTCCAATTGTGGCCATAAACCAATATTTTAATACCACTTAAGTAATTTAACAATAACCATAAGTGACGGAATCTATAAAGTATTTCAAAATACTACCTTAAATAAATATTAGTTCGAGCATCGTTTATCGTTGAAAATTCAATTTTTTTTATTCCGTTTTGCCTTTTTTTTTTCTTTTCTTTTAGTCTAGAAACGTTAAATTGTATAATTTTGTAATTATAGCTCATTACTTAATCATCATCTATTTTTATCTTAATTTTTTTTTTATGTATCTAGTATATAATTATTGTAATTTTCTTTATTTGTTTTTTTCTGTATGGTATCCCACATTTTCCACTTAATTTATAACAAACGTTTTATTTTTTAATTATTAATTTATAAACTTTGATTTACACGGTGGACACTGTATAAACGTAGCTATTGGATAAAGATTAAAAATGCATTTTATTTTTGTTAAGCCATTGTGTGCAAATTAAATACCATGTAAATCGAGGTTTATATAAATATATAAATAAAGTTAAGAAAATAAATTTATCCATACGGAAAATACATAAGTGAAAATGTGTTTTATATTTCACGAATGAGTAAGGTAAAACGAAATTAATTTTAATATAATAACAAAAATTTATTTGTTTCTTGTGGTTGCAGTTGTGTCACATATAACCGTGTGTATTATTTTTAATCCGTGTAATTATTGATTTAAAGGTTAAAGTTCCTATTCCATAAGTTGTATAGTCAAGTACAATCATACCTGTGCAAATACCTTTCTTATTACAACATTTATACAAATATTATTATTTATTGATTTTTAAATTATTTTTATTTTATGTAATTTCTATGTAAGTTTAACATAAAACATAAAATTATTTCATTTTGTATTTTGAGAGTTTCTCTTTTTTTTTTTTTATCTTTTTGTTCGTTTCGGAAACATATAAATTATGTTATTACAGTACAATTTTTAATTAGAGAGAAAACTGTTTTTAATTCACAGCTGTAAACTTGAGATTTATTGCATTATGATTTTGTTTTTCTGTACCAGTGAAACAGGTATTCGTTTTTTTCAACGTTTTTTATATTTATTTCGATGTAATCTAATGTTAAATTAGTTTTAAATGGTATAATCCATTTCATCATGGATCATTTATGCAAAAATGTCTATTGCTTCACTGTTAAGAATTACTTTGGTTATGGAATGTCTAACAAATAGGATTTTATTAGTGTTTGCTTTCTAAGCTTTTAGGTTTTATTATTTCTATATAAATTTACTTAAAGGTGTCTAACATTTTTACCAAATTATGCTTATATATCTGTTATACTTCTGACCGCAAATCAAAGTACCTTATGTACTTTATGGTACCTTATGAAAGGATAAATATTTTTTTTTTTGCTAATCTACTCTAAGGTTTTGCATTTAATTATCAATTATTAAGTAAATGGCGATTAATATGTTTTCCGATATAATTTTCGGGTTTCCAGTATCGGAGCTAATATCGATATTTCGATACTATCGATACTGTGTTTTGTATCTTCCTTGCTTTAAGATTTTCATTTTGCAATATCGAGACTGTTAATGGTAGAGTTTGGGCGATAATATCGAAATTCCCTATACAATGTGCACCTCACTGGATTTAAAACATCTAACTCATCCTTGAAAATAGTTTCCACCGATGTAAAACAAAACAAGCCAACATTTACTGAATAAATTTTACAAACTATACTCAATTTACTTTGTAAATATGTAATGAAAACAAAAAAAAAATCATTCTGTTTTCCACTAAATCTATCTACTAATTTTCCTATTCATTTAACATATATCAAAAAAATTATAATGTAAATATAGTGGTGTACGGATGCCAATTAGTGTCATTTAACATCATAATTATTATTACTATTATTATTATAATTATTATTAGCACATCAAAGTTTAACGCTAAAAATGTATTTCACTGTAATAATGGCGTTATTGTGTTTTCACTTTTGTAGGTAGGATATATGCATGAATAAAGTATTTACATACACTTTGAATACAAATTGAAAGGCATTTTAGGTTATTTTTTTGTCATAAAACAATTCTTTGGCAAGAATACAAAAAAAAAAAAAGAAAAATTATTTTAGTTTTAAATGAAAGAAGCGTAAAGAAAAGGCAAAAAAAATAAAATAAATAAAAAGTGAAAAATGTGTAGAAAGGCGCGTACACCGGAACGATGTCATGTAAATTACAAAATAAAATAAAAATTCATTTAAATATTTCATCATCAATAAGTAATAAAAAAAAATCCCAATTTTGTGTTGACAAATAAGCAATAGACAAGCAATTATTGTCGTTTAAATTAATAAATTTACTATTTATTTTTTTTATTTTTTTGTCTTCTTCGTTTTTGATAGAAATTGAAAGTTTTTTTTTTTGAAATATTGTCTTGCATAATTTATGCTTTTTTATTGTTATTATGTGAAATTTCTATTGTTTGTTATTTTTTTATCGTGTTGGTTTATGATTTTAAATTTATTTTAGCTTTTGGTGGTTTTTTTATATTGGCGTAAAAATACTCGTGTATCCTCCATTCACATCTAGCCATAGATAAACAATAAAATTTTTGTAAAATTATACAAGAATCATGGGAACGAGAATTACATGAGTAAATGGGTTTATAACAATTGTATAACATAATTGTGGTTTCTTTATATGCTGGTCTTTTATCTGGGTTTGTTTTCTTTCACCAGTTTATAGTTAATGATGGTGCTGGGAACAAATATTGAAAATCATTTTTTGATAAAGATTTGTAAAATTTTTTGTAACCTACTTACTAAATCTCAATGTCGTACATTACGTAGTTGACAATACACTGAGTGCTTGTTTCATATGTAAACTTTTCAATAATGCCATCAATCGTTCAAATGTGTGGCCCTTGTTATTTTCGTGTGCATTAAATGAAAATAAATCGAAATTTTTGAATAAACATATTTTGACACAAATAAATAAATAAATTAATTAATATAATTTTTGTTTTTATACTCTTATCACAAATATAACAAAATGAATGACTAATTTTAATTTGTGTTATTGTTTACGAAGAAAAAAAAAACAAAAATCTTATCAACATTAGAAAATGTGAAATGTGTTTCAAAAGGTTTTATCATGTTAATGCTCCAGTTTTTTGTTTTACTTTGTTTTAATTGATAAACTGATTACTGATTCAAACTTAGACCATATTTTATACGTGGTATAAACTTTGATTTCAATTATCTGATATTTTGGTTTTCAGTCAAGAGTCAAATCAGACAAAGTATATTAGAAAACCCTTATCAATCGTTTGAATGTTAAGACAGACAAAAGTTGTATCAAATTAAGGTAACTCGTGGTTAACTAAAAGCAAAGCAAACAATAAGGCTAGACAAGTGTAGAGTATGATTTATAAAAAGCACGTTTTATTCAAATTAGGCTATGGTTTCAATGGAATATTCTGTATTCTAGTGATTCTAGCAGTGCCACGGCATTGTTTTAGATGAACAGAGAAAAATATTTTTACGTTTTTTAGGATTGATAATTTTAAACCATTACAGTGGAAGTGTTATTAGCAGTAGTAAGCCTTGCAAGTTTAATCTACTTGCTTAGAAAATGTCTTAATACTTTGGTACAAAAAAAACAGCTATGCATACACGAATGTTGCCTACTCTCCAAAGTTTTTGTAACTGTTTAAAAAAATCTAATAAAAATAATCATGTCATAGAAATAAATGAATTTTTAATTAAATTTTAAAAACTAGCAGAAAATTAATGAAATTAAATAAAGAGAAATAAACGACATAAAATTTGATTCCTCTGTGTTTTAATGCGAAAACAAATAATAATCGCGCAGCTAATACTAATAAAAATTAAAGTTTATTGTGAAGTTAATTAATTTTTATTACTTTCATTTTTACGTTTATTAACTTTCATAGTTTCTTGTTTCGTTGATTTTTTTTTTTAATTAATAATTTTAACTTTATATGAAATACTTTATTTATGTTTTCTATGCTTAATTTGTATTGCTTTTACATTCAAGAGATTTTGTATCGTTGATAAACAGTGAGTCCAATTTGTATTGTTATTTCCGTTTCACAAAAAATAAAAACATTTTAATGGATAATTAAAAGTTTATTCATTTTTAATTTAATTGTTATTGATTATTGGTGGAATGTAGTTATATATTGATTGGGTTGTATGTTTGGTTGTTTTTCACATCTACAATTCAGGCTAATCTTACTTAGTGACATGGTTTGATTTTTTTTAAATTTATATTAATGTGATGTGATGCTTCCATTGTTTTTGTACAAATTCCGGCTTTTAGTAGCATATCTATCAGATTCGGAATAGTTAAACCCTCTTCTAAAATGTCTCCAATCTGATCTCCTTATTTAAATAAAATCAATAAAATGCTTTATAACTAAAACTCTAATTACCATATCTAAAAACAGGTATAACTATGTGTTATTAAGCATAAAATATTTTCGTTTTTATGAATTAATTTGTTTATGATGTAATATTTGTACAATATTTGTCCCTGAAAATAATAACTAAAAAAACATTTTTTCTATATTTTACGTAATGTTTTGTGTGGTTACGATTTCTACATAAATTTTGAATTAAAATATGTTGAATGATGAACTTGACATAATTATTGTTTTTTCCCTAAATTTAAGCCCAAAAGTCTTGAACTTTGCGAAACATTTCTTAGTTAAACGAGGTGTTATGGCTTCCATATTAAGCGGTCTCTGGGTTAATTTTATTTTGGTTTTATATGAAGATAATAAAAATAATTTAACTAAATATAAAATGGGCCTATAACCTATTATTTAGGACCAAATTCTTAGGATTAAATAATCCAAAATTATACATAATTAAAGCCTGATCACTTTAATTTAATCTACATAAAATATTACTTTGATTTGATTAATAGGCATATTTAAAAGTAATGAAGGAAATTTATCTATAGAAGTTTTATTTAAAACTTGAATTTAAGAACTAACTTAGCTAATGAAATTTCAAGAGTCATTAATACAAATAGACTGAAAAATAGATCTTGAAACGCACTAAGAAATTGTTTACTCTACAAACACTATTGAGATAAAAAACTGAAGAAAATATTTTTACAGATATTTCTGTTTATTTCTTTTTATTATTAATAATTCTGTTTTTATATTAGAATAACGAATTAAAATGCATAAATCATTAATTCTAAAGATTTCTCTCTATTTATTTTTCTTCTGCTCATTAATGTATATTCGTTTTATTTGGGAAACAAAAAAAAACCCGAAGAAATATATTAATAAAAATTAGTTTATCTAAGTACAAGATGAAATAATAGAAAAAGCAAAATATAAATTAAATAAGAAAAAAATAAAAATAAAAAAATAATAAGAAAATTGTCTCCAAATTTTATGTAAAACGTGACGCCATATCGTCTGTCTGTTGGGCACTTGGCAATATATATATATATTTCTATATATCGTTTATTATAACGAATATTCTTGTGTGTTGTGTTCTGTTCTCTTTTATTATCTTTATTTGTTTAGTATTTAAAATTAAATAATTATATTAAATTGTTATCTTTTTTTTCTATTTATTAATTTATTTATTTAATTACAGGTATTGCAGGAATGTGCTCTAAAACAACAGTAGCACCATTAGATCGTATAAAAATTTTATTACAAGCACATTCAGCACATTATAAGCATTTAGGTGTATTTAGTGGTTTACGTCATATTGTCATAAAGGAATCATTTATTGCATTATATAAAGGTAATGGGGCACAAATGGTTAGAATATTTCCGTATGCAGCAACACAATTTACAGCATTTGAATTATATAAAAGAGTAAGTTGATGATTTTTATTAATTTTTTTATTTAATTTTACTACTTTTTATATAAATTTCATGTAATAAAAATTTTTATTTATTAAATGAATAAATTTTAATGGATAAACTCATTTGCTTGCCTTGGTACAAGCAAACTTTCGCTTAACATACGTACGTTGAAATTAAAATTTAAAAATTTTCGTGTCTACGAAATGTAGCGAGGTTTGGCATTGAGGACTTGCTTTACTTCTTCATGAATTTTCATTTTTTATGTTGGTTGGCCAGCATGTAGGCATGTAAAATTAATTAAAGATCACTAATCAGCACTAATAGAAGTTTTTATAAAGCAAATGATCGTTTTAGTACAGTCACAATGAACGTAACTTATTACATAAGAAATGTCACATGTTATATAACTGTTCTTAAGTGATTCTTATGCTAAGTTCATCAATTTATATTTAAGGTAACAACTTACATATTTTGTTTTTGTTATACAATTAGCTTCACTATATTCGTGGATAGATATATCTACCCCACAAATCTGTGTTGTTTGCGTTATTATAAATTAATAATCGCTTTAATCAACAATAACAAAGTTTTTCTATTATAATATCGACTGTTTAATAATTTTACTTAATAATAAATAAAACTATTTAATAAACTTGTATAACAGTTCTCTTGTTTAAGCCATCCCATCAGACTTATGAATATTATAAACTTGAGCAAATGATTCATTATTATTTCTATTTTAGATAAATAATAAATAATAATTATATTTCTTGTTATAAGAATATTAAAATTGAAATTATTATAATTTTTTCTCTATTATTTTGTTGTCATATTTGCTGTTTTACAAAGCTTAACATAAAAATTTATTTTTATGATAAGATTTCTGTTTAATAATAATAATAATAATAATAATAATAATAATAATAATAATAAATATGAAAGCAGAATGAAAAATAATATTATACTTTGAACCTAAAACTATTTTTCTGTTCTATTTTGAAAGAAATAAAATGAAATTCTTTGTTTTTTCTTGTTTTGTTTTATTCATTACATTATGAAATTAATATTTAAAAAGAATATATTTTGTTTTATTATTAGAATGGATCGCGTTAATAAATTGTATTTATGAAAAGAGTTTTCAATCAGTTTATTATTAGTTATATATAAGTATTAATCTGAAAACTATTTTAAAAAAGAAACGTCTAATGTAAAATGCATTGAATTGGAAATTGGGATTAATGTGCAATAGGAATCATTAAACAAATAATTTTTTTTTAGAAGTTCTTAAAGCTTTCTATTATAATAATTGTTATGAAAATAATTTTGTCTAAGCTTTTTGATTACATAGCTAATGTCGTAATTGAGTCGAAAAATCTATATACAAGTTTTAAAGTTTTTTGATTTTTGTTATATATTATCGGATAAACAAATTTATAAAATAAAATCAATGAAATTATCATGAATCAATAAAAAATACTGTTTTAAGATTTCTTTGTGCTGCTTTAACACAAATTTGCATAAAAAAATGTTTTTTTTTATCCCTGTGTAAACCTCATTGACAGGCAACATCCATTATTAAAGCTTTTTTTTTCTCTTTTGCTTTAATAAAATTATTTCTTTAACCGTGAAATACAATTTTGGTGTAATAAAATGTCTGTTAATTAATACAAATAAAATGAAACATATCTTCTTCTTTTTTTAAAATTAATTTGAACAACCGGAAATGTTTACCCTGTTTTATTAATTTTCTTTTTCGTTTGTGATTTTATTTTCTATGCTTTAGACATAGAATACAAAATTATTTTCACCTATCAATTTGAATTTTTTTTTTTTGTTGGTGACTTTACATGGCTATAAAAGCTTTTATAAGCTTATTTGTTTTATTTTTTTTACATCTAACAAACAACTAATAAATATGTGCATATTGATTGATTGATTTATTTGTTGGTTGGTTGTTACTTTATTTCACGTCTGCTAGCTGAATATTTATTTTACTTTTTTTGTTTTGTATTTTAATGTTTTTTTACCTGGTTGTATTTATTACAACTGAAGAGACTAAACATTAAATATTGGTTCATTGACGTCACTTATTGACTTATTGAATAAATAAAAAAAATTCAATTTTACTCAAATTTTATGGTTTATCATAATGAATAAATAAATTAAGGTTTGCCTAACATTATATTACCTTAAAATTATTTTATTAAATTTTAATTCATTCAATTTTTAATCTTTAAATCAGTAATAAAACCATTTTTCCATTATTAAAATTTATTGATTTTCAAACAAAGTTTTCTTATAACAAGCAGCTTTTAGCCATGATTCTACGAACTTCTAGACAAGAGCTGTTGAAAAATATAAAAAAGCTTTTTTTGGTTTTTTATTATTTTAATAAGGATTTTCTTTATCTAAGGATTAATATGAATAAGTAGCTATGGATTAAACTACACAGTTATTAATTTAAAGGGAACAAAAAAAATTTTCATTTAATAGCATTTATACGGTTTAAATGTGACATTTGTTAGGTTTTTTTAATAATCGATTAGTCAATACTCAAACCATTATACTGTCGATCAATTTTAAAGACAAATTAATAAAAATTTTTTTTTTTTTTTTAATTATAGTATTTAGCAATTGTATTGCCACCAAATCTATTTGTAAAACATTCAGATAAATTTATTGCCGGTGCTGGTGCTGGTGTTACAGCTGTTACCTTGACCTATCCACTAGATACGATACGTGCTAGATTAGCATTTCAAGTTACCGGTGAACATAAATATACAGGAATTGTACATACAGCAACAACAATATTTAAAAGTGTCAGTATTAATTACAATTACTTAATTTATTTACTAATTTATTTACATTACGATAATTAATATAGGAAGGTGGAGTACGTGCTTTATATCGTGGTTTCTTACCAACATTAATGGGCATGGTACCATATGCTGGTTTCTCATTTTATTGCTTTGAAATGTTAAAATTTGTTTGTATGAAATATGCACCACAATTAACTTGTAATAAAATGGAACGTAACACAGGTGAATTATTTAATTTTGTTTTTTTTTATTTAAAATTTAAAATTTTTTAATTTAATTCAAAAGGTGGCTTAGTTTTATCGATACCAGCTAAGTTATTGTGTGGTGGTTTTGCTGGTGCCGTTGCCCAATCATTTTCATATCCTCTTGATGTAACACGTAGGCGTATGCAACTTGCCATGATGAATCCAGAAACAGCTAAATTTGGGTAAATATTATTTCTGTTTTTATTTATAATTATTAAAATTGTTACTGGTTACCGTTGTGGTGGCAATGGTATAATTAAGAAAATAAGAAATTCTTCTCAATAAATTTTATGAATTTAATTCGTGTGATAAGCATTATATTTGTTCCATGCTGTTGAGTTTCTCTTATTATTCACATTTTTATTTATTTTTGTGGATTATTCAAAATGAATTTTAAAGAATTGAAAAATATTAAAGAGACCGTAAAATATGGAAATATGATTTTAAATTAAAAAAAAAATTAATATAATCTTTGCCGCCACTTAACACATTTGCTGAAACGCATCATTATCACGATTTAAGGTCGTCATTAAAATTTGTTTCAATGAAATTCTCTTCGATCATAAACCATAATGATGCATTTTACCAACTACGATTCCTTTTTATACTCTTAATTTTAATTAATTAAGTTTATTAGTCATAAGATATAATTATTGCTGAATTGCTCTAAATTTATATTACAATAAATTTGGTTAATAAAAATATTTTGTAATCTTTTTGTTCAGAGCATCACTGTGCTTTTATATTAAAAATTAATTAAACACAAAAAAATAATCAATTTTAGTGGTATAAAGTAATTAATAATTTTTTTTTTTATTTGTTTGCTTCAGGTGATGCAATTGTGAACGCACAGTTTTTTACACAAATTTAATTTGAAATGATTAATTTATGACTGAACAATTACTAATAATTAATTAATTAATTAATTATTGATGTGCATATTTTAATTCTATAATTATCTTGTTAATTAATTTTTTTTTTTCGTTATTTTTTTTTTTTTTATTACCGCATCAAAGCTTTATTTTAAAACTGTTCAAAAATCAAATTCTTTCTTTACTTTAAACATTTTCAGGATTATTTTTTGGTATTTTGTTGGTTGTTGGTTTTGTTCAAATTGTTAAACAATCGTGAATGATAATAGAAAACAAAAAATTGCTTCGTTAATTAGTTTGTTGTATATCAGGGATGGCAAACATTAATGTTACACGTGTTGCAACTGTGAATTGCAAGTTTATGTAAAAATTTCAGGTAAAGTCGACTTTGGATAAAAATTTCTTGTTAAATTAATTTAAATTAATCAATACAGTTAAGATCAGTAAGATTAGTCACTTAAAACGGTTGATTATCGAAACGAAATTATGTTCATCAAAAGAAAACCCTTCGGTACGTCTTCTCAGGGTAAATATTGCCTCAAATTTGTTATAGCATGACCTAAAGCATCGATTGAGTTTTTTGTACCGGTGCAAGACTTTATTATAGGGTACAGAGACGCACTGTGCGGTTAAGAAATGACACGGAAATTACTTAAGCACATAGCAAAACTTATATATATATATTTGTAAATTAGCTTTAGGCACTGGAGAAATATCTCCTGAACGGACAAAGTACGTACCACGGAATGTCAAAACGATTTTTCAAACGAACCGCAATGAAATTGATAGCATCGTTTTTCCTTCCAACCCTTTTAATTGTCATGATACCCTATGCTATTCTAAGATAGCCTTAAATGTTAAAATTCACCAAAATAAATATATTATAATAAACGCAGAGCATCCGTAATTTGTTCCTTGTTCATTTTCTCTGTAAATCACAAATTAATCCCAAATTTTAAATGACCTTTATGGTGCCAAATATATAATTAGTGCATGTGTAGGGTTCTATTTTAAATCACAAACGTCAACGGTTAAATACTTAGTAAAGACCTTAGACCACCTGGTTCAAGTATCAGATTTTCAAGACTTGGTTCATGTATCAAATGTTTTAACGCTTAAAGCGACATTTAGCTATTTAATTAAAAAAAATTTCGTTTGTCTTTAAATTAATTATCCAATGTAATTAACAAATAATTTGATTTATATAATCAAAAATGAATAATTTTCTCTATGAATTAATTATATTTATTTATTATTTATTTTAATTAAATTTTATTAATAATTTTTTTTTTGTTATTTAATATTTTCTCTATCCGATTATTAATTGAATGAAATTATCCACAATAAATGGATTTACAATGTTGATTAACATTTAATATAAAAATGCCGATAAATGATGTCCTAATTATAATAATAATAATAACAATAATATTTATTAATTCATTTTAAAACAAATAATAATAATAATAAAAAAAAAAAAAAACAGAAGGTAATTTTTAATAATTAATTAAATAAATGAAAGCTTTTATTGTAATCCATGTGTTTTTGCTTATTAAAAATTGAAATTTTATTTAATTTAAAAAGTAAAAAATAAAATTATTTCAGCTGCAATATTTTCATATTTATATTCTTTGTTGATTTTATTCGTGTTTTATGTTTTGATTGCTTTTAAAATATTATATAAAACAGCAGATTAAATATAGAAAAATTGGCTGTGTGTGATTTCTTTTTTTTTTTGTTAATCCAACATTAAATATTATAATATTTTTATATTCAAGCATGATTTTTCTTTGTCAATTACGTTTGGATTATAATTGTCTGGCTTATGTATGTATGTATGTATGCATGCTTACTTGCTTGCTTGCTTCTGATATTTATTATTTTATTATTATTGACAGTGTTTTAATCTCTGTGTTTTTTGTTATAATCTTTAGTAATTAATTTATTCATAATTGAAAAATGTTTAATTATTGAGTTTTATCGGTTGAATTTAATTTATTTCATTGTGTTGTATTTCAGTGTTGTGTTTGAGTGACAATTTTAGTGTTGCTACAACAAGTTAATGTTAAGAAACTTTTTTAATATTGCTTGCTAGTCTTGTCAGAGTATTTTTATACCAATAGATAACATTCAGATGCTCGTTGCTTTTGACTTGCCAGTATGTAGTTGCATTAAAATTTCATATAGCATTTAGAACGCAATTAATTCATATGAAAGTGAGAGCGAAAGCCACTGATTATAACGAAAAATTGTGTAGAAATAGCCAGAAATTGAAAGTTTTTATCAATTCATTAACATGTCAAAGATCTATTCTGGTCTATTCAGATCTATTCTAATCAGTCTATTCTGGTAATTTTCCTTTTATTGTAATAATGAAAAATCCAATTAGTGTTCGCTTAGAGATTTCTAACTTTAGCAACGCCACTGCTAATATGTTTATCGATTTAATTTGATATGAACACAATATGTATCCTAAACGCTATCATAATTGTAACGCAGTTTATATCAGTAATTCATGCTACGAGATTCAAGTTATCCAAAAAAATATTCTTTTTATTTTTGTGTACATTTCGTATCACTAAAACAGCAAAATAAGTCGAAACCGTGTGGAACGAAACCACTTAAATTTGCGTTTTAAAAATGTCAATTGAACTAAAGTGAATTAGGATAGCGTGAAGTCTTGATTTTGGAAGAAATACGATCAGTAAAATTGATCAACAAAAGTGCAATTGTTTTTATTACGGAAGTATCAGTTCCTGAATGGTATCCTGAAAATTTGAGGTTTTTCGTTAAAGCATTATACTGATGTTTAAAATTTTAAAACTCTGTTCAGTTATTTATTGCATTGGAATTGATTGAAGAAACTTATAGATTCTTTGAAGTCTTGTCAAATTGAAAAACATTTTTTGGGAGCTAACCAATCTGGTTCGTTTTATTAGATTTCGTGAGACATACACCTGACTATCAGTAAATTAGCATGATGTTTTTTAACTTATATTTTGGGGATTTCATCATTATTATTACTATTAATAAACCCATTTTAGTCATTTAATCGTTTTTATTATCAACAATTTTGTTTTCTCATTCATTTATCGTTTTGTTTTGTTTTGCTTTAGTGTTCTGTTTTCGCAATTTTTAATGTTTTTTTATTTTTTAAGTCTTTTATAATAAATTAAAAAATTTATTAATTTTAATTTTTTTCTTTCATTATTTAGCTTGGGAATGGTGAAAACATTACAATTAATTTATAGTGAAAATGGTATTGTTCGTGGTTTATATCGTGGTATGTCAATAAATTATCTACGTGCAATACCAATGGTTGCTGTATCATTTTCAACATATGAAGTATTAAAACAGGCATTAAGTCTTGATACTGGAATGAAAATTTAAACAATGATTTTTGCGGTGTTTTCACATGTTGAAAGAAAAAAAAATCAAAATTTTCTATTAATTTATCTTAGTATTAAGTCAATTTTATCTATATATAGTAATTAAAGTGAATAATAATTATTCAAATAATAATAATAATAATTAAAGACGACAATTATGAACAAAAAAAAAAAATTTAAAATGATGACAATAAATGACAAAAAAAAAACTTTAAATTCATTAAATATAATTTATTTTAAATAATTTATTAATTTTGTTTTGTTTTTTTCTATTTGTAAATATCAAATATATAAAATATATTTTTTTTTGTGTAATAAATAATAAAGTAAAAAAAAATCTAATAAAAATTATTGGTTTAACGGTGACTTTAGTATAATTTTTATTTATTTTTTATTTTTATATTTTGTTCAAAACATTCCACTTTGGTGGTTATTGTTTTGTACATATTTTGGGGTTTATTCTACTTAATTTATATTTATTTTTTTTATTTTGTTAAATTATGCAATAAAGGTAAATGATGAATAAAAACAATTTTTTTTAAATTTATTTATTTATTTGTATTAATATATATATTTGTTTTATTTTTTTTATTATAGGTTTTACACATTTACAATTTTTCTTTCTTTTCTTTTTCTGGTTTTTTTATTAACCGTTTAGTGGTTCGTGTCATAGGGATTTAAGACAGCACTGGTAGTTGGCAGTGGAAAAAAAATTTAGCTGTTGTTGAAGTTAAGTTGAGTCAGTTATAATTATTTATGTTTTATGTGTTCTATCCGGAATTATATATAAAACAGGTCCCAAAGTACATTTAAAATCTTTTTCGACACGGTATTTAACATAGAAATGATCTTATTCTGAGAGTTTAGTCCTGAATTCTACGTAAAAACCGTTCAGAAATGATATTATTAAGAGTTTAGCCCTTAATTCTAAGTAAAACATTACCAAGGTGCATTCAATTCTTTTACAACCTGGTATTTAACATAGAACTGATCATATTCTAATAGCTGTGCCCTGAAGTCCAAGCAAAACTGATTCAAGGTGCGTTAAAATCTGTTACGACCCGATATTTAATATATTTATCCTGTCAGCACTGTTTTAAAAATTTCTCCAAACTACCTTAAACTTATTTTAGTTTTTTTTTTGTTTGCAGATCTTTAAATTACCATGACAACGTTACAATAGCAAACGGATGTAAACTATTAAAAGTTTTTTTTTTTTGTATTTTGGCTTAAATAGCCGATTTACACTTATTTTAATGACTAGAAATTTATTTTTACTTTGTGTTGAATTTGTAAATGTAAAATGAAAAAAAAAATTCAGCAAGAACTTTTGATTGCTTTTTACAGTGCATCATATTGTTTTCGGAACAAAACGTGAATTTGTTGCGTTCAAGCAAGCACGAGATCAGTATGATGCACATCAAAATCATCATAAATAGAACCTTGAGTGGTTTTAACTTTTTTTTTATATTAGAAATTCAACACAAACAGCTTTTATTCTTTTGTAAAAGCTTTTTTTTATAATAATTTATTTGTTGTGTCTGCAGTTGCACCAGTAAATTAACCAACATACAAGCTAATAAGGATTACAGATTCTCTGCTATTATGGAACTTTTTCTCATACATATACATATATAAATTTGTAATTATTCACAAATGGCTAATTTACAGGAGATTAACGTGAAGACACAACTATTATTTTATCCTAGAGTAAATTTAATAAATACACCATCTCTGATCATAAACTCTCCCACACTTCCAACAATAAAGAAAGCATAATCATTGGTTATGTGGCTTCTGTATTTATTTTATTTTTAATTTAATTTCACACAGATTATTTTCTATTTAATTTAATCATTACTTTTTAGTTTTTTTTAGATTTGTTTTAGGCTTATTTCCCGTCGTTAACGTATATTCATAGTGATTTTGTAATCTACACGAACCTTATCCTAAATTATTGTTTAATGTAGAAGCAAACCACTATGATGCATTACAAATAAATGTGAGGGGTTTAATGCTGAATTAATACTTATTTGTTATGAAATCTTGGTAAAAAAAATTGCTATTCGGTTTGATGATTTTATTTCATTAAACCGACAACGTAATGGAAGCTGATTCAGGTTAATAGATCTAATGATTGTTCAACAGCAATAATTATTCACTTAATCAATTAAAATGATTGCATTATGACGACATTTAAATTTAAATTTTTTTTTAATTAATAATTTCATTTATTTTGGCATTGTTCCATTTAGCATATTTCTGTATTCATTCTCTCACTCTCACTCTCTTTTGTTGAAATTAATGCTGCAATGTTGGATGAATAATTTTTTTAAACGATTATTTATTGATTTAATTTATGTTAATAATTTTTTTTTATTTTTATTTTTATGTACTTATTCCGAGATTTATTCATTTTATCCCGGGTTTAATTTATGTTTATTCCGGGTGTATAAAAAAACACAAATGAGAAACATTATATTTGTTAATAAAACAGAATAATGTTTATGCTGACAAATGATGGGAAATTAATGTTTTTATTTTTTTCTATAAATACTAAACCGATAACTGTTTAAATGTTTACGGCTAACAAGTTCTGTAGTTATTTTTGTGTTTAAAGTATCAAAAACGAATTAAACTGAGTATCGTCTTGGAGATTTGAATTATTTTAATTGCATAACGTCCATGGTTATTGGTTTTGAAAAGACTTGCTTGTAAATACAACAAAGAAACGATGAAACTATTGGAAAAGCATATGAATCGTTTAGAATAATGAGAGTTCGAGTCATTTATGCTTTATAGTAGGTAGGTCTAACCGAAATAAACTCAAAACTCGCAATTAAAAAAAAGAAGGAATTAACAAGAAAGAGCCAAAAACCGTATCTGAAATCCATATTAATACGAAATTAATTAAAAATTTATTTTAAATGAATAATAAACCATAATCCAATGAAAATAAATGGCGGTTTTTAAATAAATAAAATGGCGGAGTTATAGCAAAGTTTATAGGAACCGCACATAATCGCCATGATGCTAATATAATTATATTATTATATTAGTATCATGCATAATCGCGGCAACGCAGGTTAGACATGTTCGGTTTCTTCACGAAACTCTTGTTGAAAACCAGATATGAAATTCGAGTTATTTTTTAATTTTATACCAGATGTCTGCCACTTTTTGTTATTTTATTTATATAGCGTACACCACTTAAGTACCCATCCCAACCTTAACCCATCAAATGGGTTTAAACATTTCAAACGTTCTAACCAATATTATCCGTTTTTTTCTTTAAATATTTGATTTGCAAGACTTTCTACGACGCTATCTATACACGACCAATACATATTTGATTACCATTAACTATTTATTACATCAAAATTCCTCTATTAATCTTAATCCACAAAGTCGATGTTAATGAGATCAGTATTCCGTTTACTTAACAATTAAAAAGAATCAAATGATTTGTGTTGTATATTTGATTTTTCATATTAGTTTGGTTAGTTGGTATACACTTTTTTAACGAAGTTATGAAACAGGGTGTACTATTGCTGAGAATGTAAAATTTGATCATTTTTATTCAAAAATAGCTAAGGTAGCATAGAAAATTGTTAACAATTAGCAGATACTTTGTTTTGAAAAGAGCAGATAACCGGCTTTCATAGAATTCTAATTTTTGCCATAATTTACCTCAAAATTTTAGTTGATCCATCCAAATTAGCATTTTGTATCTTACGATAGTTCTTATGCAACAAATGGCCATACAAAATTTTACTTGACGACGTACTTTCGGGGTTTTAAGCATCGAAAATACTGGATCTTTTGAAATCGTGTATAGAAGAAGGATTATCTAATTTCCCAACTGGCAACAACTGTATGTTCTTGTTAATCAAAACAATTTACCTATTTTTAGTGAATATTATCTGGTCGATTACATTCTGCGCTATTTCAACAACCCCGGTAAAACATCGATTTTTCAAGCGATAACAGTTGCATTAAAGTGGGAATTACTTTGTAAACATTTTACTGTTTACAACCTTGATTCATATTTTCATCTTTGCAAAAATGTAATAAAAATAAAAAATTCTAACAAATTCCTGATGTAAATTAAAATCGATGAATCCATGATATTTCCGTAGAAATCATAAAAAGAATACGAACTGAATAAATATTTAATGCATGAAATGGTAACAGCTGTGACATTTTTACATCTTTTCTATCATTTTCTTCTTCTATTGATTTTTTTTATTTTTATTACTGAGAACTACAATTATGATCTGTTGTATTTTCTATTTCCTATTACCATTAGATAAATAAATATTAATCCTATTTACTTACAGCACATTTATCCATTGAACAAATTAATTAATTTTAGTTAATTACGAATAATAACATTTAATAAATATTTTGGTTAAATTGGGATTAAAATTATTTTATTAGAGTCTCTAGCCTGTCCAAGCCATAACGACTTTTTTAAAGGGGACAAAAATTCCATGGAGTGGTTCACTGAAACCAAAAAAATTTATCATTTGGCAATATTTATTTAAAATAATTCACGTAGAATTTTACCAATCAAAAAATTTTCGCCCATCAATTGAACCATCACAATCACCTAAATTATTTGGCAACTGGAGACCAACAAAACAATCATCATCTATTGAACTTGTACTAATTGTTTTGTCGGTTGTTATTTTTGATGTAGCTTGTGCAGCCATTGGTCCTATGTATCGTATACGGCCGACAACAACACGTCCGGTTTTTGATATAACTTTGGCCAAATGCCCTGGTTTAAGACATTTCGGTGAGCGTGGCAAAAATGGTAACGATTGTTTTGATGGAATGTAATCTATTTGGGATTATTGTTTATGTAATTATGGAAGCTAATGATTATGATTTGAATTTTTTTTAACCTCTTTGAATATCATTTTCTGAACAACGTCGATTTGGACGTTTTGCTGTACCAACAGAATGTCCCTCAGATGCGGTCACAATAGCCCTAGAATTGTTGATGTCATTCATAAGAATTCCGTCCATAGAGCGACGTAAAAAGTCTTCTGCTTCATCTAGTAAGCTATCTGTAGAACCGCTTGAATCACCATGAATACGATACAGAGTGTGTCCTCCGTAACGTCGCGGACATGTACAATCATGACGAAGATCCGGTAATGAACCACGAACTGTTCTTTGGGGCTCTTTAAAAATCAAAATAATTATTTTCAGTAATGGGTTTAAGAAAAAAAAAATGTTTTCACCTTGAAATGTTACACGAGGAGCATAGTGCATACTCTCAGACGTTCTCATCCCATGACTTTGTTTACAAATTACGCACCGTACGGATGGAACACTTCGCGAACGATGATGGCGACTTAATTCACTAGAATACCGTGAACCAGTCGAGTAGCTTCGGCATGAGTCAAAAGAATCACCACGATTGGCCCAATATTCACCTGTACCGCCACCTGTTTGTGTTGTTTGCGTAGCTAAACTACTTTCGTTAACTGTCCATTGTGATATACCAGGTGAGGTTAAACTAGCACTCGGTGTTATTCTATTGAAAAAAAAAACGAAAAACTTCACGGTCAAAATATAAGGAAGATGGAAAATTATGAATAATTACCCTCTCGCTGCGTAATCAGGTGTACGCAACAGATTACCCTTACAATAACTAGGTGAACCACTAACGTTACCAATCATTGTTGTTGAACCAGCCGCCATTCGGCCGTCCTCATCTTGGCACAAATGATCAGCAGATCTTGATAACTCGGGCACCATACTTGTAAAATTTATATCACTTAGTAAAACACGGCGTGCTTCCTGTGTCTTATCCGATAATCTAAAAAAATTAATTGAATTCGATAAGAGCATAAGTTTTGTTTTTTTTTTATCTAATTTAATTTAATTATCAAAATCCAATTCAGCGATTTCCATTTATGAATTGAATTTTTTTTTTTTTTAATGAGAATTTCTATTTGATACAACAACCAAGGATTTAATTTAAATCAGATTATATCGTTTTTTTTTTTTTAATTATTATTGAATTAGTTTTAATTTTTATTAACATATATAAAGGGGAGGTAAATGACGTGTGTACTATGGGGTTTGGATAAATACGATCACGATTACGTTTATATTGTAGCTGGGTGGGTGACCTACATTCGAATCCTTTTTTGCTTGTTTTATCTGATGACAATGCTATTTTCATATTGTGTTAACACTTATTATTTTTTTTTTTTGCTGTTTACTTTCTACCATCACTCACCCATTATTGGTAATTTAACTGGTAGTCGTAATAATTGTATATGCGACACACATCTATATATTGGATCGATTTATGAGCTGACACAGGTAACGCAATGGTATTTTATGGATTCCATTTGATTGATTGAATAAAGGAATTATTTCTCATCTTGTTGTTTTATTGACAACGTAATAAGAAAGTAAGCAACATGGCTGAAGATGTGATTGTGAATATTTCAATTTTACCGGAAACTTATTATTAGGATATCGGATTATTCTATTTTTGAAAAAAAGGTTCCGTAAGATGCATGGTTAAAACATTTTGCGTTATTTAATAAACTTTATTTCAATCCCACACATCACGGAAAATGTAATTACATTCAGAAGATAAAAACATTACTACGTTTGTAGGATAGAATTTTGAAGAAAAGTTCATTAAAGCTGGCATTAAATGGTATTAACACACAAAGAGTTATTCCTCAAAGTATGACTTTTAAGGCAAAGCTATGTGTTTAAAATATTCTGTTATCGTGACCTTCGTTTTAAAACATTTTTACTCGGAAACCGTTTTTTTTAAAACATTTGGAATTGTTTTAAGTACATAAGGTTAAGCATCGTAAGTCTTAATCGAAAATGAGAATGGAATGAATGGGGTTTAATGGAATTTAACAAAAGCAAGTAACAGAGCAATGGCAACATAAAAACCCTTTAAAAAAAATTTGTATCCATAATTCATAACAAATACCCCCAGTTCCGGTTACTTTATTAAACAAAAAAGTTGTAGTCGATTACATTAACAAAGAGATAAGTCTAAAAATATTGACGATGCTCTTTAACTACCCGAATCGCTTAAGCACATAACTTTTAGGAAATACTTTTAGCAGTGGTGTGCCGATCAGACTTCCAACTTAGACTAATCAATCTATGCACACTTGTGTTCAATACTATCCATAGCTTGGTAACAATGTCTCGTGCTATAATAGGAAGTGGAGCAGTTGGTAGTTTCAAAATTTTCCTTCTACAACACTTCTTTTCTTTCTTGTTTCATAATTGTATTGAAAACGTTAAAGCCTATTAAAGTCAAATTTCAATTTATTTTTAACATTTATTACTTTGACTAGTACAGCACTGGGATGTAGACTGGGAAAGCTAAAGAGTTTTTGTTGCATATGTCGTAACATAATGAAATTAATTTAATTTTAGACATTTTTTTTTAAAATAAAAATGACAGACTGACAGTGGTTAACTAACTTCTAAGCAACTAAAGCCACAGTTTTATTACCATCACATTCTAACTATTGTTAGAAAATCAATGATAAAACGTCATGGTTTTGTACAATTTATACAAATAGCCAGAACCCAATGAAATGTTCTTCAAATAGAAATTAAAGCCTTAAATTACAAGACAATTTGCGTTATAAATAATTCCGAAAATATTAATATTCAAGGGCAGTGGACGTGACAGTTAAATAAAGAAAATCTATTGTCTTGGGATGTAAAAAAGGAATAAACCATCTAAGTTGCTGTACTGATACCACCACCACTAGAATGCTACACCGAAATTTACCATAAAACATAATTAATTGTTGCTCATTACAACATGTAAAACATAAACCACATATGAATGATGATCTCACGTATTTATTTATTTAGGGTAACAAAAATGTAATTATGCTAAGACTACAATTATATGTTAATTTACATAATGAAATTTATTAATTTAATTAATTTTTTGTTTTGACATTCAACGTAAATATTCTTTGTATTTAAATCGGTTTAATAATAAATTATAGAAAGTTCCAGGGTAAATTTTTGATGAATTATTTAGTGACCTAGACAATTTTACGCCCGGTTTTATTTATTTACTCTCTAAAAGCAGTGTATATGCCTTTCGATGTTGTTGTGACCAAAAATGAAAAAAAAGGAAACAGCTCTCATTGCACGTTTTATAGCAATGACCTTGTCAACATGGTAATCCTTGTTATTCATGTTAGAGATTTTTACTCGTTATTTATATCACTAGTTGTATGCTGATCACAAAAAAAATATTTTTGTTTTTCATAATTCATCAAAATGCAAATAAAATCTTTGATTATTTTTTTCTCAGCAAAATATTATTTTTTAAGGAGAAACTTTGGAAGAATTTTAATTGGAATTTCTTTATAAAAGTTTTCTACTTTTAATTTTTTTTTGGACCCTGTTTGTGTGTTGAAACTGTTTGTTATAATAAGGGTTTGTCAAGCAAATCACTTATCACAGTGGACATATCAAAGAGCATATTTGTAAGTGTTGTGCCCTATTTTAGAGCATGCTTTTAAACTGATTTAAAGTTCTTAATGTGATTGAATAAATATGTTAATGCTTTACATAATTATCTAATGTGCTGTTCTACACAATCCTTAAGATCAGTTTTTTGTTTTAAATGACCTTGACCTTTTTTTTTATCATTAATTTTCTTCGGTCTGTAGATTTATTTCCAGATGTTTTGTCTAGTACGTTGATAGGTAAACATTTTTGTTTAATCTACTAAAAACGTTTTTCACTTATATTCTATTTGGTCACATTTATTTAATTAAATGTTACAAGTAGTAGGAGTAGTACGGAGTCTATGCATGTTGTTTGATTGGGGGTAAAAACATCTACCAAGTCTATGCCAGCATCTATTACACAATTACAATATTGATTTTAATGAAAATGGTTCTTCTATCCTTGTTATATCATTTATCAAGTATAATTTAAAAAAAAAAACTCTCGAAAAAAAACAACATGTATCTACGTTATATACGACGTTGTCATGTTATGTAATTTTAGGTCTAAATTATAATGGAAAAGAAAAAATAATTTCTAATAGTTTCATGTTTTTCAGGATACAATGTAACAAAAATAAATAATTACACAATGTATTATTTGTAGAGAAATGTAGCAAATCGCTTAGTTATTGTTGCACCGTATTAAAAGAAAGAGGAAAAAGAATAAAAAAATAATTTTCTTAGTAAAATCTATGCTATAAAGAGGAAAAAGATTTTTACAAGGTTTTTGTTGAATATCGTAATGGTTTTTATTTTTTTTTGCTCTTTGATTATTTTTTTTGTAGTTCTATGTAAGTTGGAAAAAATACTGTCGATTCTCGTTTACGATAATATTCTCGATCGCCATGACAACATTTAATTTATTTTCTCAGTAAAATTTTAACTTTTTTTTATTACCGAGTATTACAAAAATTACTCTGAAGCTTTTTTATTTTAATAATTGAATTGAATAATAACTAATTAATTTCTAGGGTTTTCAGTACCGATAATCTCAGTATAGATTTTCGATAATATCGAACACAATTCAGTATCAAAAGTATCGATATTTCAAAATAAAAATCCCTACCAATGACTGACTCACAACTAACAACCAGATTATAATGTTTTGTTTTCTCTGTGTGATTTATTTTTCAGCATAAATAACAATCCACAGGTTACGTAGCAGTGAATTTATACCTCAAAGCTTAAACAAAAAAAAATTTTAATCAGTAAAATCGATAATAAATCAAATTTCATTTTGAACACCTTGAAAATCACATGAAAATACTTTAACGCATCATAAATCATTAGTTTTTGTTTTATTTGTATTGTCTTGGATCGTATAAGAATACGGGAGTCAATTGTGTGTGGTTGTGTGTGTGTAATTAAATGTTATAGCCCAAACAGATCAAATGTGATAACAAAAAAACATTCGATGGTTTTTATGGTCGTTTAACTTTTAAATAACCTACTTAAAGGTACTTTAACGTTATTTATTATATTTTAATATTATTTCTGTGTCTTCTGTCTAGATTTGATAGAAACATCACAGTCGTTTAATTTTAACAAGCATTTGACTTCGTCAAAAATTTTTCTTATTTTGTTCTTATAAAAAACCGAATAAAAATTCCAAATTGGTTAAGAAAATTCATTATTTAATGTTTATTTTCGTTATTAAATTAATTTTTGTCTTAGGAATGTAGGTGTTTCGTTCGTTAGATAGCTAAATTTTATTTTTTATAATTTTCACTACGATTTCATTTTCACCCACATTCATTTTTTTTTTTTGGATTTATTTTGTTTGTTCATCAATAAATGTAATAATAGGGGTGGCGTTATGAATTTTTCTTTTAAGCCCATTTTTTTTTTATAAATCGTTTATTTATTTTAATGGAGAACAGAAATATACAAAAGAAATGACTTAACGATGTAAACGTTATAGTAAAAACAAATCTAAAAAATTGGTTTGAACCTGTTTGCTAGATTTTACTTGCTCCTGTTACACCTATTGGTTTTATTTGATCGAAAAATTATTTTTTCTGAAAGTTCCAAATACGTTTAAGCTTATCAAGTAGATTAGTAAATGAGCTTTATCTAGATACAAGTCTTTGAGTTTTCTATGGATAGTTAACTAGCGCTAAATAAACTAGCAAGATATCTAATTACTTTCGTAAAAGACCTATGAATTTCATATTTAATTTGCTATAAAACCGTTTAGACTTGTCAATCAATTAGCGCTAAATAAACTATTAACGTTTTATCTTATCAAGGTATAGTAATCTAAAAACTTTCTTAAAAACTTAAGAACTAATGAAGTTTTTATGGATAGTCAACTAGCGCTAAATAAACTATCAACGGCTTGGCTTATCAAGGTATAGTAATCCAAAAACTTTCGTAAACGACCTGTGAACTTAATTTGGTATAAAAACGTTTAGATTTTTCAATGGATAGTTTAACTAGCGTTAAATAGTTGATAGTTTACCGATAGTCGATATCTATGTACCGAAATACTTTAATGTTTTTCCACTGGTTTACATCTCTGTGTACACCCGTCATTCATTTCTATATTTATTTTTAATTTAATATTTCCATTCCTTTACAATAAATAATATATATTTTTTCTTTTTTCATAAATTCGGTTGTGACTGATTGAGGGTTTTTCTATACCAAATGTTGTGCGTGGTTGTGAACACATTTCCGTTTTCTTTTCCCTTATATTTTGCATAACACATAAAACAAGAAATATTATGAAAATCATTTAGTTTTTTTTAGCATAATTATGATGTGCCAATGACTATGACGTGATGAGCGATAATTTATTAAAGTATTTCCATTAAATTCAGCTTTTTGTTTACATTTATTTATTTATAAATAATTATGTAGGTTGGTTACGTTTGGTTTGTTGGTAAATTTCTGCAATTAACTAATTTTTTTTTTTTGCTTGTTTGTGGTATGTTGGGGTAAAAATATTAATAATCATCATCAAAACATCATTAAGTAATGAAAGATATTTAATTTTTTTTAATTATTATTATTATTATTATTATTTACTGCGATATCCAATTATTTACTTTTACTTTATTACCATCAATAATCTAATGAACGTGTAAATTAAAAACCGTTACACAACAACAGGTTAATCCACAAAATGTAGAAAAAAAATACAAAAAGTGAATTACCGCAGAAATTTATATAAAAATAAATAAAAATTCAGAAAAATTAAATGGAATTAAATGATAATTTATGTATTTCTACACTCTACCGGGATTATTCTATCAAATAATTAAAACCAAACAAATAAAAAAAATTATAACAGTTGGTTTGTATTTCTCTTTAGTTAATTAGTTGGTTGAGTTTGGTAAAACTAAAGATTTAAAAGCCACGTTTTAAGTGAACGAGGATAAATAATCCAAAAAAAAAGGATCAAATTAAAAAGTCAGCACACAACCAATTCAGTATTCAAATCTCCTGTGTTCTGTGCATAAAAACAAACAAAAAACCATTTCTGATGGGGTCTATCACGATGCTGATACGATTTTGATATTTGGTAAACAATTTTCTCAATTTTATTCAACTGAATAAATTTTTTTTATGCGAAAGAATTTCAAGTGGGCAACAAATTAAAGATAAATTTAATTCTTATCAAAATGGATAAAAAAAATGATTCATATGAGACGAAGAATAAAAATAAAAAGCAAATGGAATGTAAAAATAATGAGAAAACAAGGGAAAAAGTCATAAAAGGAAAAAAAACTTTACTTACTTTAATGGATGACGATGGTAGCTGGTGCCGGGTGGTGGTGCAAATTTTGATGGCAACGTACACATTCCACCGATGCCAAAAACTGTGCCGGCTAAATGAGTTTCAGAGCGCCAATGTGCCGGCAAAGCCGAAATGTCTGTTTGAGCAGAGCTGCTACGCTTTGGGCCACCACGATTGGATTCAGTTAATATTGGTCGTTGTCCTCCTTTGCATGTTGCGTGTGGCTGGCTACGTGGGCTACGGGAGAATTTCACAGCATGCGGACAACGAGAAGTGGCATGATGTCCCTGTCGCAATGATGGCATAGTATCGCGATGTAAAATTGGTCTAAAAAAATATTGGAAATCAGTTGGATTGATGGTGCAGATGCTTAAAGATATTTACTTACCGATATGGTACTGGATTGGGACACGTGTTCCGTCTCCCCATATCTAATATATTTTCCTCATTTATACCACATTTGGATATATCGGTTTCAATAAGAACATTACAATTAGTCCATTTGCGCCCTAATGTCGAAGTACTTTCGAAAGCATCAAAGCTTTCATCACGTTGTACCCCATTAATAAATAAATTATTTTCCTGATTCTCATAATGTGTGTCTTTATCCATGCTAGTTGATTTTGTTGATCTACTAATAATCCTGGTATTATCACTGCTGCCAACACTTTTATTATGAAGCGAATGAGTGTGGAGTTTAGATAAGGATCTCTTGCGACTTGACCCTGTATCAGTATCACTAGCACTTGATTGTCTTTCGCTAGTTAATTTGTCAAATTTAATAAGAACTGGCGTTCCAGAGCCACCAGGCTTTTGCCATGGCTCGTAATCAGAAATAGAAACTAAATCCTCTTGTGTAATCTCTTTGTTTTCCCCATCGGCCGAGAAGATTAGTTCAATGTCATCAACTTCTTCATGGTGTTCACTCTGAGATCCTGTGGTTTTTGTATTGTGCTGCGTAGATGGATCAGGTTGTGATTTCTTTTCGTCATTTACTCCTGGCGAAAGTGTTACCTCAACAGGAGTAATCACGTCTTCGGCAAATACGGAATTTTCGCCTTCAGACATTGACGCGATACTTATGTTATCCAAATGAAGATTATCACTAGATCTATGTCGAATATCGATAGACTCGTCAACACTTTTTACAGCCACACTTAAATCTTCTTTAGATGATACACGAATGTTCTGCTTATCATCTGCGTTATCCTTAACGACATGCTCTTCTTCTGTTTCATCAGTCTTATCGGATCGTGGAGAATCTTTTGAGCTTCTCGCACTTTCACCAGCTTCCGAACTACTGCTAGTAGTTGTGTCTGTTGTTGATGCTGTTGTTGTCGTTCCATTACTACTCTTATCCATATGAACATTCGAAGATACTTTTATCTTTACATCGATTTTAGACGCCATTGTTGCCTTTTTGCCTCGCTTAATATTCTCTTGTTCTTCCGTCGTCTTATTTATGGTTTCTCTATTGTTTATTTGAAATGGAATTATATTTATGTCTGGCGGTACAATAGCAATTCGTGGTGTATTCTCATACTTTTCACTAACGTCACGCAATCGTTTCTCTAATGTCTCCTGATACTGTTGCTTATCTTTATTGCGACAACGTTTCCGCTTTATTTTCGGCGAAATAATTGTCTTTGTTGATATTTTAATATGTCGCTGTTTATTCTCACCCGTTATACGTTTTAACTTTGTTATCACTTCACTATTTTTTATTTTATTGTTTATATTGTTCTGATTGTCATTTGTTAATTGGACACTTGGATTTATTTGCGTTTTATTATGTGATTGATTTATATCAGTTTGTTTGTCGTCTATTAATTTCGTTTCACTTGTATCACTTACAATATTGTACGTTTGCTCTTGGTGTATATCGGTATTTGTATTTTCATGGCTGTCATCGGAAATATATATATTATCGATAATTGAAGGTTTGCTGCGACAACGGAGACCTTCATCAACTTCTGCTTGAACGTGAATTTGTTTTTTAAGACGATCGATTTCCTGTCTGGCCTCGTCCAATGCTGAACGTAATGAGACGACCGTTTGATGAAGTGCTCTTACTGTGTCCAAAGGTTTGCAGAGAGAGGAAGTCGTTGGTCCAGCACGTGGTGACGAAGAGCTTGACGACGATGATAATATGCCGACAATTGGGTATGGCACCCGTTTAGTATGCGGACCACTGGGGTCCATGTAAATCCTTCAACACAATCAAATGCACAACTACCGACACTAAAATTGTGTCCCGAATATTTAAACAAATATTCCTTCTGCGAACCGTTCCTGGCTGTTGTTGCTGCTGCTGCTGCTGCTCCTGCTTTACCTGCAACCGCCACTTTCCCATACATATCGAATACGTCATATACCTTTATTAAAATTTTCTCATTCCCAACATCAGTGACAAAACGGTGACAAGACAGCAATTTTTTATTAAATTTATTAATCTGCAAGATAAAATTAATTTTCAACTAAATTTATATTAGTTACGTCTTGCATTTTGCAGTTATATTGACGCAATAATTAATAAGGAAAAAGGATTTAATAAACCCGGTACCATAGTTTTGTTTTTTTTTTAAACAGAAAACAGGCGACACAGACATTGATGGCTAATCAATATTTCCCAGTGTAAACCAAACAAACAGAGAGAGAGAGAGAGAGACACATTCGAGCTCTAGACAAACATTAAAAAATAATTATGCTATTAATTTAAAAAATAATTACAAACAGACACATTACAAACATAATAATCGTTGTCATAATTCGTATCGCGTATCATTTTGCTAAGTTTTTGCACCTTCAACTCTCAAGCATACGTTGTTGTTTTTGAAAATTAAAAAAAAATTATAAAAAAATCCAGTTATGCAGGGTCATAGATTATGGTCGCTTGTTTATATATTTGTCTTGTGCTTGTGTGTGTCTACAAAATGAATGTTATCTATGCACACAAAAAATCTAAGCAAATGTATTACAGTAAAAGAGGGTTGACTTAGCAAAGACTCACACTTTATTTGTTTTTATTTTATTTTTTTCAAGCTTTTTTCACTATGCTTTCCACTGTCCATAAGTTACAATAAAAAAAAAAACTTTTCTTTTGTTTTTAAGTTATGATTTTTTTTTTATTCCTGTTTTACGTTGTTTATTTTTTTATGTATGCTTCACGTTTATGTATGCTTTGCTTTATTTATCGTATTTGGTGCCATTTTGTGCCAATTACAACAATTCATTTATGAATAAATGAAAGAAGGAAGGCTTTACGTACTTTTGTCTTTAATTTTTTTTTTTTTTAATAAACAAACAAACAAAAATATAATAAAACAGTTAAAACAGTTTTGATTGAATATAATATAAACGAAGTGTAATAAAGTAAAACAAAAAAACAAAACAAAAAAAAAAAACAAACAGCAGCAACAGCAAACTAAACAGAAACAGAAAAAAATTATGCGAAATGTGGCAAATACATAGTTAAAACTTTAATTCTGTTTATAAAATTTAGTAGCAACGGGTTATATTTACTGCAGGGTGATATATTTTCTAATGAAATATTTTCCTTATGTATTCCACGTAACGTTAAATTCTGCAAGTTTAGTTTAATTTATCCGGGTGCCTATATAATATTTAGTAATTTACTCTTAATTTAGTAGTTTACTGTCTACGAAAATACGTGATTTTTAACATTTATTTATTATGAATAAGTATGACAACATAATGCTAGGAAACGATGTGAGAGGATTTTTAACTGTATTAATTGAATAACTAATGTGATCATAATTACCGCAAGAAGTTTCAGAATTAAACTTTAAACTGTGGGTTTTTGAAATAGGGGTGTTACTGTGTTAGTAGCAGTTTTGAGTCAATCTCAGTAGATTAAGTACGTGACTCTACTTAAGCTGGATATAACGTTCGTTAAATATAAAGAAACATAAAAACTGTCATAAAATTTAATAGTGTGGTTAAGCGCATTATTTTAAGTCGTTATAACACCACTTGCTTTAATTTAAATATAACGTTGGACCTACAATACAAACTTGACTGGTTGATTTTAGTTCGAAACCATCTTAAATCGCCTATAATATATATTTCTTATCAAAAATATTATAATGAAATTAACCCAAAAATATCAAATTCTTGGTAAATAAAGCAAAACTTTTTGAGATAAGTTTATGCAATTAATTTTTTCACATATCGAACGTTTAATTTTCAATAATGACACTATCATTATTTTTTATACGTACATTGTGTTTCTCCCTTTATCTGCCATCAATCGAATAATTAATGAAAGGAGAAATATTGGGCCTTTGGTACTTATTTTATGCCTTTATTTCTAAATAAAAAAATGTCGAAGATCAGTAAAACGAGGGATGGTATTTGACAACTGTTACACATCAAAGCACTTGATCATACATTCAGTTATTAAACTTCTACTGGTTCTCGCGTAGAAATTTACGCATTAATTTATCACATCTAGTCTAGAGATAATATTTCTCTAGTATCTAATTCTAATCTAGGAAAATCTATATAGGAATTTATAGAAGTTTGATAAAAATTTCTTATTTTCAAAATCCATTGAAATCATTTGATTTATGTAAAGTTTCGTAAATTATTTTCGTTTATGATCAGAAATTTAAAATGGAATCGCCCAGAATAACGAAAATGCCTATCGATCAAAAAGTAATGGCAGGACTAGAAGATAAATTAAGGATTGAAGTGAAAACAGCAGCAGCAACAAACCATGAATAATCCATTCGTTCCCAATAGGGGTAACAAAAATTTACTTGCTTATATATTACAGTTTGACGAACCTCAACAAAACAATTCTAGAGTCCAAAGTTTATAAAACTTTTACAAAACAAACATCTATTTGCAGTTAAACATTAACGTTAACGTTTGCATAATAATCATAACAATAACAATAATAGTTAAGTGAAAAAAATAATAATAATAAAAAAATTTATTTCTATTTGTAGGCGGTTAACAAGTGCCAACCCTCTTACACCCTATTGCAATTTACTTCTTAATTTCTTTAAACAGAAAAAAACAAAATTTCTTATCTTCTATTTGCAAAGATTTTGAAAATTTTCACAATAGTTATAAACGTCGAGTAGAGTTATCCAGTTAGAAAATAAAAATTGTCTTAGTCCTTTATATCTGTTATGTTATTGACTCCCTTTTATCGGTTTTTATTACTCAATCTTGTTTTTGATTTATTTTTATATTTCTACAATCTACAAGGATTCTTTTCTCTGAGTTTCAAGATTACTTTGTTAAGAATTTATGGGACTTTGAGTAATGTTTCAATGGAAAAATGAAAATAAAATTTCCTTTTTTGAGTTGATGTAACGTTTAGTTTAATTAAGGATTTCACTGTGTCTATACCGTTGACACGTTATCGATTATTTATTATGAAAAATTATATTTAGTATGCATCTCATGTTATAGAATTTTTTATTTATTTTTTTTTTTTGAAATAATACCACGTCCAATAAATAAATATTTTTTTTTTTATTATTTCTATATAATAATTCAAAATAATTATAAAAGTTCTATATTTTGATTATAGTTTTTTTTTACCGTTTTATTATTTATTAGAAAAGTAAATAAAATAAAAAAAAAGGAAAAAGTTTCAACAGGAAATACTAAATACTAATGGAACCCCATTTTTTTTATTTATGTACACAAGTAAGGAATGAAGTAAGGTGTGTAATTGTTGCATAACGAGTTAGTTGGTAGTGAAACGTTTGGAGCATATCAAAAAAAAATTAGCCTGAGGGCACTCAATTAAATTTTTTGTTGAAGTTTTTTGCTTTCACTGGGCTCCTACTGGGTTGTCTTGGAACAATCTAAATTCCTAAATTTCTACTAAATTTACAACCGAATTGTGTTTTTTTATTTTTATTAACTACTCCTAAGGCTCCAATTACATTTTTAAATGGACAGACAATTTATTACTGGAAGGATTGAATGAACCCTTTTTGGTACTATAATGTCTGAGAGTACTTTTGAATTTTTGATGAAATCAGTATTATATCAAAATTAGTTTATTTAAACTAGTGCCTAGAATAGATTTGGTAATCCCTAATTACTAAAAAGTAATTGGATTAAATTAAATAATAGAAGCCAGAGTACTAAATAGTCTTACTTAGTTAAGGTCGCTACAACATTTATATAACTTTAAGAAGAATCTGCTGTTAAAAAACTATCAGGAAGAGTTTTAGGTGCAAGAAAAATTAAACTTAGGACTGACTGTTACAAATCCAAGTCCTTGCCACATCACAAAAACCAATTTTCGTATTGATCGATATAGTTAGGGTTGAGAAACACTGGTGTAGAAATCAAAAATGTGTTTGCTTTAATATGCGTGATGTAAGGTAAATTTTCCCAATCAACCGTACGGTAAGCGACGAAGGATTTGTCCAAATCCATAAAACAAAAAAAAAATACGATAAGTAGTTGAAAGATGTTTTCATATATTAACAGAGACATTCATGCGATTATAATCTGACAGGTTTTGTCATATGTTCAGACAGTGCATTAATATTAAAATATTTAAATAATTAAAAAATAAACAAAAAATCATAAATGACGATTTATGCTATAAAATGAGTAAAATGGTAAGAAAAACTTTTGAATGAGTTTAATTAATTAAAACTTTTGATAGATTACGCTGGCAGTTTATGATAAATGTTGTTTTTTTTTAATTCAGAATAAAGAGGTTGATGTGAAAGGTTCGTCGCGACAACAATATTACATAAATATCAAATTTTACTAAGCCATCATTTTCATAAATGATTTACGAATTATGTTTTGTTGCGAAGGAGTAGGAAGTTAATTCATGGCATTAGTTTACTTGAAAATGGCAATAATGGCATCTGACAACCACTAAATTTTTTTTAATTTTTATTTTAGTTGAAATTATGATTTAAGGGTTTCTCAAGCGGTTTCCAAATATCCCAGGAAATCGTAGCAATTTTAACTCGCATAATAATCACAAGAAATAAAGTTTTTTTTCGGATTTTTTTTTATTTGTTGATGTTCACCAATTAAAATCATTGACAAAGATAAACTAAAAACGTTTACGACTGCTATGAAAATATGTCTAGAGAATGAGTAGATATTTCTAAAGTCCTATTTTAACTGAATAATTTGTGTACAATACGTAAATCATCGTGAAAAAAAAAACATCGCATACACCATACGTACATTTAATTGAAACTACAGTATGTTATACAAAGAATTTGAAATAACCTTTTTAAGTTGAATCTAAAATGATTTTTTCTATTATAAATATTGATGAATATTAATGTTAAAGAATTACTATTGTTATCTGGGACGTATAAATGTTTTATTATACATATTAGATGTGTTAGTAGTTTTCAAGAGCTCTTGAAATGTTTATTCTACTAAATTATAGGAATTGGTGATCGAACGCCACGAATTAGTTTTTATACAAAAATGACATCATTTTGATACGTGTTTTGTTTTATTTTTACATACCGGAAAACCCTGGAATTTCTATAATACTTTTCAAGTATTTATACTAACTCAAATTTGAATTCTAAGAAGTGAATTCCTGCTAATTGAGATCAATTGCACTTAACACAACAACACTTAGTAAAAGCTTAACAAGAAGTAGAAAACTAAATTGAAGTGAATTTTATGGAAATAATTACCAAATACCATAGTCTTTGATTTAAAAAAACATTAAAAGTGCTAAAAGTATGTTTAATAACGATAAACAAAAAGGAATATTTGAAAGTTCATCTCTAGAAAATTTTCCATTTTTTTTTTTATTCATCCTACGTCATGGATTTTAATTTATAAACTTAGACAAGAAATTTGTACACATTCTTCGTTTCTATATCTCAATCCATGTATTTCATACATGAGGTTTTAAATCAAATATTCTTTTAGTTATTTCTTTCTTATTCTTTTACAAAAAATCTCATCTAACTTTTTAACGACGAAGCCAAAAAAAAGTAAAACACGTAGAAACAACTTTAATCGATTTCTCACTTTGAACTTTACTAAAATTTATATTTAGAAATTTATTTTACACTCTTTAGTAGTTTTTTATGATAAAATTACCTAGATTTCTACAAACTAAATAGAAAACCCAAAAAATCTGTTTAGAAAAGTTGTGATAGCTTGAAATTAAATTAAATTTTTTTTAAAAAAGTGAAAGCTTTAAAATTGACTTTACGTAATTAAGGGTATCTGTGCCAATATTCTCCTTTATATACTTTAAGGTCAAAATACATATTTAGTTAGATTTTAAAGGTTTTAAAGATGGCTAAAGGTTATTTACTTGTATCGATCTATTCCACTAATGACCATGCTAATGTTGGTCCTATAAACTTTAACATTTTGAAGAACCTTTTGTGAGAAAATCACGTTTTTAAGAAACATAATTAAAAAACAGCGCACCCTGCGAATGAATAGATGATTATAAAAAAATTTCTCGATTTTCTTTTTCTAGAGCATAAATTATTTTCAAAAATTGTGAGGAAACTATAAAAAAAATCGGGAAAGTTTTAATCACAATTTATTAATTAATCTAACGTTTATTAAATTAGTGTTTTTTTTTGGCAAAATTTTAATTTAATTATTATTTTAATATGGATTTTCCTAAAGGCTTACAAAAAATAAAAAGGGTTTTTTCGATTGTCGGAAAAATAATGGAAATTTGCGGATTAATTTCACCGTCTACCTTTTCTATATCGTCTTGAGAATCTAAGTAGGTAGTATCAAAAATAAAAAAATTAATTTGATGTACAGTGTCCATAGTAGAGCGTAGTCCCAGAAGCAAAAAAAATAATACAGAAAAAAAACTTCTGCCAGATCAGGATCAAAAGTCTATGCACATGTTACTTACTCACACGTATTGTTTCAAAGTGTAAAACAATTTTATATCAAATAATCAATTTGCAATTTACAACATTTATTGAAATAACGTAGAAGAAGAAAACAAATGTAAAACGCGAGTAAATTATCCTGATAAGTATCTCTTTATCCCACTTAAAAACACTTATCTGTATAACGTCACAACAAAAGTCAACAACAACAGAGTGAGAATATAATATTAAAAATTGGTAAAAAAAAAACTTTTCCTTTTTCTTTTTTTTTGCGAAAAACATGGTAAAATATTACAGTATTTCAAATTTATAATATTTAGATGAATATAAAATCACTTTGGGTGAAATAATTCGGGTAAATTTATCCTTTAGCATTTCGCTATTATGGTAAAAATAATTTATTTTTTGGTAGAAAAGACAAAACAATACGCCCAAGTGAAACTGTGCGGTATCTACCTATTTTATATAGGAGTAACTCTGAATATATATATATATTACTGCCTAGTATATAGTAGTTCTCCATTCTTTATAACAAAACGAACTAATAGCCTCCCATTATAAATTATCCACCACGTTAAAGTAAACAACAGACATGCAACATTGATTTCTACAAATAAAAATAATCTCGGATTATTACTATCAATATTACCTCCAACTTCACCTGTGCTGGATTTTTCAAGGTTATTTCCAATAATTAAGATCAAATGAATTGATCTTCAATTTATATTTGATGCTGTACTAGTGTTAAGATGAGTTTTAAACAATACTTAGAATAATTTTTACAATGACGGATTTAGTTTATTTTTATGTCCTTTCTATATCAGATAGCTAACCATTTTACACAAAACTTTATCATTGGGTGATTAAAACATTGATTAACGACTAAACTTTTGTAACCTTTTTTGAAGTTTTGAAGTGTTTGTCCTTGAAATTTAATAACTTTATTTACGAATCTTCTAGTAGCACAACAGAGTCTTTTAGGAGAACTATTTGCTTTAATTAGAAATCAAGCTTGATTTACAGTTAAGTTCATTCCGATAAACTTCTAGCCCCGAATGATATCGAATCGCTTTCGAATACCAGCCCGTTACATACTTTATACAGCACTTTATTACGCATTTCATGCGTTATAGAATTTATTGTTCAAAATCAAATTCAAATTAATTTTGTTGAAAGATACCTTAAAGCATCTGTTTAAGGTAAAATTCAACATTAGGCATGCATATGAAATATCACTTTTACCATTCACCCACCCACAACATTAGAACAGTAAACATTACTTTAGATTTTGCCAACAGCATATTTTTCTGCATAAAAGAATAAATATTAAAATAAAATTTTTGCAATAAAAATGAAGGAACATAAAATATAAGAATGAACCCACATTAAATTCAACTTAATCCGCCAACACATACGCATTTAGCATAACAAATGCATAATAATCTCTTCTTCGTTTTTATTTATTTTTTTTACAAATAAACGTCGTGAGTTGGAATTTTTGTGACTGTCTAAAATGTTTATTTGCTACTTTAGACTACATGTGAGTTGGCCATATGTAAATCTTGTTTATCAGCATAGTAAATGAATTGTGACTATGAAAATATTTCGTGCTATTGACGATTATTTATACAAAAAGTTTATTTGTGGTTAGGTATTACGTTATAATCGAGGTAAATATTGTATAATATTTGTGTAAAATGAAAACATTTTTAAAATATTGAAAATAGATGAGATTGAATTTTAAATAAATTATAAAGTGGGATAAATGTGTAGTTGACACATATATAGTTATCATTGTAAAATGGTGTCGTTACACAAAATGGCTGTTTAGGTAGGAAGTGCTTCTCATCAAGTTTGTTATTATATTCTACAAATGAATATTTAAAAAAGAGACTCTAGGCTAGGCGGTGTAGGTGTGAGCACAAACCCACAGCATTCAAAGTAATCAACATCAGGAAAATATTTAAATGGCAACCATAAGTAACAAAATTTATTTATTTATTTATATCCCATCTAAACGAGTATAATTATAATGTTTACTATAAAAAATATCAAAAATTTAATAAATTTAAAATTTAAAATAAATCTATAATAAAATTAAGACTTTATAAAAGCATAAAATGGTTAAAAAATAAAAATAAAAATTATGATTGCGTGTTTCATACAAAAACAACGAGAAAAAAAATAAAATTCGTTTTCTGTTGAAATAAATGTTTTAGAAAAGTTTTGTCTGATAAGAGTATCGTAAAGTTTACGAAGCAATAGCATAGAACCGCATTAACTGGGGGTTGGTCGTGGTGGGATAAAAACTCTTTTAATTTTGTATCCTTATAGGAAGAGTAATCATTTCTTCTCTGCTTAAATAAAATAAATAAAACTGACGACCGAGTGAATTTTGATGTGTGGCACAGTAGTTATACACACAGGTAAACGATATGAAATTGAAATAATTTTATAACCTGTATTAAAAATGTTTGTTAAAAAATGTAGGAGAAAAATAATTTGTGGGTGGTTTTGTGAAAAGTTTTACGTTTTTTTTGCTTTGTTTCGTTGTTTTGCTTTGTTTTGTTGTTTTAGTCTCATGATTTTGTTGTTTTAAAAAAAATAAATAAAAAAAAAAATGAACAGTTTTTTTTTGTTCGTTATTTTAATGTAAAAATGTTGTTTTCTGTTGTTATTATTATTATTAATAGAAAAATAGGCAGCAAAAAAGGAGAGTAGAAAAAACCACGAATGCGTTACGTTTTTGTTAAAAAAAAAGAAAAAATTCTCTCTCTAATTAAATATTGCTTTGTGTTTGCGTTTTATTGTTTTCTAAAAATTTTTTTTTGTTATTTTTAAGTAATAAGTGGGTTGTTTTTGAAAATTTAATTACATTTTTACAGAATTTTAATTAATATGCCGCTCATATTGCTGTCGTTTAAGGTTATTTTCGCATAGCAAATGCTGACCACAATGGTTTTGTCTTTTGCTGTTACAAAGTATGTAGTACTTTAATCAGGATTAGATTTAATAAGTATTTGCCTTATTGCTAACTTAAAATGTTTAAAATTCTGTATTTAATTACATTTTTATCAGAGTTACAATGTACTGACTAAGAATACAACTCAGTTAGAGTTTGATTTATGCTTTACTTGCGTTTAATTCATTTTTTCCTTGATAATAGTTTTCAATACATGTGTAATGAATGACCGATTTATATTTTTAAACTTTTCTACCTTTAGGTAGTTAGGAGCATTAAAGCATCTACAACCAGATGCAACCAAATGTTAATAATGTTCGCTTCAATGAATTTTTCTTATACCTTTTCCAAGACGACGATAAATTCATTGAAAATCATTTTATTTAAAGTTAATCGCTTAGAAATTAAATTGAAATATGATGAAATATTATAAAAGTCTGTATCTAATTGATTTAATAATTCCATTAAACGAACAACACAGAAAAATGAAGGATAATTTCTACAATAATCATTGATAAAAGTACTCCGCTTGTTTGTAAAAAAAAAGAAAATTATCTAAAAGGAAACTTCTTAATAACAATGTTACAAAGGAAAACGGAACTTTTTTTTATATTTGTTAAATTAGTAATAATCGAATTCAGAGCAATCACAAATATTTTTTATTCTGAGAAGAATTTTCAAATCGTTTCTTTTTTCTTTTATTGATTAATACAATGGTATTGCGAAGCATTTTTCTTTCATATTTAAATAATTGATTAAAATGTTTAAAATACGGATAATGAAAATTTTTATTTTTTAAGAACCATTAACCAAACCGTCGCTACAAACTAAAGATTTTTATATTAACTCATTTAACTAGCTACAAGCTACAAGTGTTTGGATGTTAAAAATATTATATATAATAATAATAATTAATTTTATTCCTGGTCTTGTTAATCCAAATAATGAGAATTTATGATAATTTCGTAGCTTGATTAAATCTTTTTTACAATAATTTATTCTCACTGCTAGTTTTGTAATAAAAGTAGAATCCAGCGTATTACGAGACGATAGTTCTATAAATGATAATCTAATAATCTAATAATAATCAAGGAAGCTATTTTCGGTTAAAAATATCTTTCTAGCTGCTAGCCTTCTAGTATTACCTTGTATCAATAACGTAAATGATCAGTAGGATTTCCAGTATCGACGCATTATAAAAAATATGCGTTGCTAACATTTAAAAAAATTAAACTAATTAATAACTATTAATCAGTAATGATGTATTCAAATGATTATATAAAAGTATTGACACTCGACAGTATCAATATTTCAAAATGGAAAATGAAAATGGACAGTATCGATATTTCCATTTTGAAATATCGATACTTTTGATACTGGATATTGGTCGATAGTATCGAAATTCGATATTGATACTATCGTTACTGGAAAGCTTACTTTGCAGGTATAATAGATACAAAGACAAAGAATCTCTAAATTATGTTTCATAAATTAATATTGGAGAGATTTATACTTCTGATAATAACCCCTCCGTGTAATAGTGCTACAAATCTATCATCGTTATCACACACGCTTAGGAGAAACAAATTCCTTTGGAGAAAAAAAAACGCAATCCTAATAAATAATTATTTTTCTCATATAAATCCTATAAATTTTTTTTATTTTCATCACGCCACGCAGTTCTGTAATTCAGCCACGCAACAACAAAAAAAAAAAAAAAACTTTTGCAATTAATAAAAAAAAAAATCTAATTGGCTTCATTTTGGCGCCAATGCAACTAGACTAATTGAACTAATTAAAAGTTTCTGTTTTTTTTTCTTCTATTGTTTTCAATTTAGAAGGCAATGCCCAGTTCTTGATTTGATTATGATTACATTAAAAAGTTTCTGCACGCTTTGACTGACTTACTAAATGTAAATTTCTTTGCTTTTTTTGTACCATTTCAAAGTTTTAAAGTTTTCAAAATTAATTTCGGTATGATGTTTTGGTTTGTATTGACTATAAATAGAGACATGCAGTGGTGTGACAACCCGTTTCTCGTTTTTTTTATCTTTTAACAAAATGTAACTTAATTAAGGTAAAAACTTTAGATAATTTAACGGAATTAAAAAGAGAAAAAAAAATCTAAATTTTATTCAACAACTTTGCGTGACTTTACGACTATTATGTATTTATGAGTTAATGCTGAGTTTTATGTTGAAAACTCTTTCTTTATTAAGATTTGAAATTATTTTACATATTGCTAAAAAGAAATGATTTGACATAATTTGTTATAAGATTTCGTTATAAAAATCAATAAAAAAAACAGGACTTAGGTTTGTTTTTCTTTTTTTTTCAACAATTTTATTTTTAATTAAATAAAAAGGAAAACGAAGAAGCTTACGTAAGTAGAGAAACGGAAATGATGGAAATAATAAAAAAAATAAAAACTTAAGAGTCATTCATAAAGTTTTTTTCTTATATATTTTTAAACAAATTAAATGAAAAATTTGTAGACATTTTTCATATTAAACTAATGAGAATAGAGAAATATTTTCATAATGATGGAATTAATTATGATTATGATTTTTACACTAGAAAATGTAAATAAATTTTATTTTAAAACCTAGTTCTAGAAATTAAGCTTAGTCACAATATGTACTTTGTGTTTTCGTGTTAACAGAGAACTTAGCTACGTTCCTGGTAAGGAAATTAGACACTCAATACGTATAGTTAGGATGAAATAACTGATTTTTGTTAAAGTTTTACAAGTAAAATTCTAATTAAAATAAATTTCCAGTATGGAAAAGCACAAGAAACAGATTCAAAAGTTTTGTTAAAACTTTATTTATCTATACCTGATAACAAGATGTCAATTTTCGTTTATTTATTTATTTTTTTAATGTCACAATAAGTAAAACTGAGCTTTAAAGTTTATTTTCTTTTTGTTGTTGCACGAATTAGTGAAGGCAGACGTGTAGAATACACGTGACTATAGCAACTACAACGATTCAACATACAAATAAAAGCTAAAAATATACCGAAAGTATGATAAATAATGATTAATGAGCAAAATTGTATCACATAATATCATTTTTATATAATTCAGTCTCGTTGGAAAATTTGTTTTTATTAACAAAGCAAATAATAAACTTATTTTTCCTTTAAAAAAAATGGTTAAAGGTTAAATTAATGTTTTTTTTTTTTATCATAAGCATTATTATGTCATAATTATTATTCTAATTATAATTATAATTTATATATCAATTAAAAAAACTTTTAATGAATTTCTTTTTTGTTCATTTCTACATAAATAAACGGGCAGATACTTATGCAGACACTTTTTGTTAGTCATTGTTTGATTTTTTTTTTTGTTTAGTAACAGCAAAGCTTTTATAAATGTTCATAGAAACAAATTAACGAATTCAATTTTTTTTTTGTATTGAAAAAATCAATCAGTGATAACCTCGCAAAAAAAAAGAAGAAAATTAAGTGAAATGTAAACTAAAAAAAGAAAAAAACGAAAATTTTTTATCAGTGCTGAGTGTGCCTGAGTGTTACATGAATTTATCAATTTTTTTGTTTGTTTTATTATTAATAATAATAATAATAATAATAATAATAATAATAGTAAATGTAAATGAGCATAATAATAACAAAAAAAAATGAGAAAAAACCATCACCTGTCGATTAAAACACAAAAAAAAAAAATTATTCTATTGGTCAAACCACAAGAGGGGTTTAGAATTTGAATGGAAATTTGTCGATAATAAAAAAATAATAAATTTGTTATACCTGAAATGTAGTAATGTAAAAACTTGTGTTATAATAATCAATAATGCTACACAAAATATATATTTATACAAACGTAAACAACGCAGAAATATGTATAAATTTGTTATATTTAAGGGTGGTTGTGGGTGAGACACACACAGAAGGGTGTTATGTTCAGGTGGTTATATTAATTTTCTTTTTTTTAATTTTGTTAGTTTATAACGCGACAATGATAAAATAATAATAGTAATGTTACACGGTAATTAAATTAAATTTTTTTTTTAAACTAAACACTGAGGTGTGTCTAAATTCTGACGAAACTTATCCAGAACAAAACACTGCAATAGTTTAACCTAGTCACAAATTTCTTTGTTTATGACAATAATAATCAAAATTAAAGTTTTTTGCATTAATTAATTTATTGATTATTAATTAATTTTACTAATACGTGACTATTTTCTAATCAAATAAAACTGTTTTAATTCGTATAAAATTATTAAAGAATTTTAATTTCCGGATGGAACTTTAAAATATTGAATTAACTTTAATTGAAACAAAGTTTTCTGTTTTGTATAGTAAAGACTGATGTCAATAAATCTACTTTTGCATAATAATTTCGTTATCTACAGTCATGCTAGTTAGTTTAATAAACATAATTGATTGGTATAAATATAGAAAATTAATAAACTTGCTAGCTAGTTAAGATAAGATACTATTATGTAATGAAATTAGAAAACTAGCTATCTGTACTATCCTGTAGCTAGCTAGTATTAATGTATATTGCAGGCAAAACAGATTACTAGCACATTCCATAATATTTTAATTTACCTTACGAATAAATTAATTATTTTTCTATAGTAAATAGAAATCAGATGAGATAAGCTAATCAAATTTTATTTTTAATACTAATGAGCTAGCAAAGTATCAAACAAATTGCTGCAATTTTCACACATCAAAACTATCATCACCTCTTATATTATGTCTAACTAATCTAGCTGCTATCTATCTTGTTGCTGATTTAGTCATTCCCTCAAACGTTAGGTATTCATGTAAATAAGGGAAAACAAACTATTGAAATTCATCGCTTTTATTGTAATACACCCACTAGTACACCCACAATTACTATTATTTTTATTTTTTATATTTATTTAGTTTACAATTAATCACTCAACCATATTCACCTGAATAGTTTTTTTTATTTATTTTAGTTTTTGTTTTATTATAATTCTATTTAGCCAAGTTTTTCATTGAAAAGTTTTCTTTTTTTTTTTTTTTTTGTACGTTCCGAGTCTTTATTTTCATGATGATGACATGTTGGGACTGTAAACGACCCCTTTATTATTATTATTATTATTATTGTCGTTGTTGTTGTTCATAATACTACCTTTACACAAATATAAATTTTACTCTAATCTATGTATTGTCATCAATGTTACATATATTCAAACGATTTTACACCCCCTTTAAATAATAGTAGAAAAATAAAATAATGCGTAAAAAAGGCATTTGAGTTTGGATTTTAATATATATAGATATATATATATTTTGTTTAGTCTGTTTATTTATTCTTTAACTGAACTGTATTGAACTTTATTTTTACGTTAAATAAAACTTTTATTCATGCTGCTGCTCCTTTTATTTATAAAAAAAAAATTTGTTAAGACTTTGACAATCAGCAACAGAAAGCTTCTACGAATGTAAATTGAATTTTTGGTTTTTTTTTATTTATACACAAAAAAAAGGGATTTTGAATTTGTTATTTTTATAAATAATGTATGTGGAGGTAAAAACGTTAAATAATAATAATAATAATAATAATATACCTTTAGTTGTCAATGTAAAAATAAAATTATTATTATTATTCAAAAAAAAACAAAAAAGAAAGAAAGGATAGACAAAATAGATTTTTACTAGAAAAATGTACAGAAAAACCGCTGATGGCACAGATTTTATTAATGAAATAAAAAAAAAATTATTTAATCAATTTAATTTTAATTTAATCAAAAATCGCCTATTTCTAAATAAACTAAACCAACGAACAAACCACCAAGTAAATGAAACTAAATAAAAAAAAAATGCATGTCATGTTGACAGTGCGTAACATATATTTCGTGTCATTTTTGTGTATCAAATGCAATTTTATTTCTAATTATTAACCCTAAATATAAAAAAATTAATATAACATGCAATATTGCGTTTTATATTAAATAAAATAATTTTATTTAATTAGATATTTGTGGTTAATTTTGTGTGTGTGTGTGTTATATGAGAGACATTTTGATTTTTTATTATGTTTAATAACCACATTGTGTAAAAAGGCAAATTTAGGTTGTTAACAGGATATGATTTTACCAAAAATTAAAATTACGGCACGAGTCCTTTTCTTATACAAATTTATGTTTAAAATTCTTCGACTATGACCTTTATTAAGCTTTATTGCTGCTTATATTAGACGACTATAACCTAGGTTGAGCAGCATAATTAAGACAAATCCTAATATTTGACTGTAAAAGAAATTTATTCATTCCAGACGTTGCATAATAAAATCAATATTCTTATTTATGAACTGTGACTTAAGAGAGATACAATCACCTTGTATAACATAGTACTCAGTATAAAGTAGTTTTTTTTTTCTCTGTTTTAAGTAAATGAATTGAACTATTGTCTAGAAAATGTCAAACTTAAAAAGAAATTTTTAGTACTATCTTAAGGCTTCAAAATATATAACCAAGTCATCATTATAATATATTGCCGTGTTAAATAACTTAACGTAAAAGTTTTGCAAAGTACAATAACAACGAAATACCAAAGTTGTGAGGAAAGTAAAAATGTTTTTTTTTTTTTTTTGTAACAATAAAAATAATTAATTCAAAGAAAAAAAAAAAAAGTTCATTCAAGATAGACAGACAGATAGATATTCAGTAATTGATTTGGCTGGTATAAAATAAATAATTAATGAGCAATAAATTCCAATTAGGATAGTTAGAGAATAAATGTAACAATATAAGCGGTAGGCATTGTATTATGAATAAAATCAAAAAAAAAAAAAAAAAACTTGAATAAATCAAAAAACAATCAATTTATTTCTATATCCACTCATTTATTGAATACAAACATTTTTTCTAATAATCAAATTTATATTATTCGGTTCGAAACCGACCCGATAATTATCCCATTTTGGTACACAACAACGCTTGACATAAATTTTTTTCTTTTCTAAAAATGGAATTTTTCTTTTCGTTTTTATCTATGTATAAATTTGATAAGAAATCATAAAAGTGGTCTACTGTGGTCTTACATTTAAACCTTTAATATTTTTCACTTTCTTTACTTACATTTTTTGTTGGTTAATTTTGGTCTTTATAGCCACCCTTTGGAATGGTATACAAAGAAAATTAACCTGATTTCACTTCTTTTACTTGTTTAATTGTGATAAATTTTAACTCCACGTAAATTGTCCATTTATCCAAGGGGATAAATAATGCATTAACACATTAAAATATTAAAATATATTATATAATCATAAATGATTATCACTGGTCTTTTGGTTGTCTTTTGTGCTTGCTTGCCTTTGGGGGTTTTTCTTTCAGACGCACATTTTCTATGTCTTTCTATGGCTTGTTCATTTTGTCCTCTTTTTTTTGTGCCTGAACACAAATAATAATTAAAAAAAATATACAAAACAAAATAAAATAAAAAAATTTCACCCACGTTTCACCCACATTTTTTAATTTAATTTTTTGTTTTTAATTAATTAAATAATTCTGCTCTAACCAATTTCCAATGTCTATATAAACTGGGTGCCGTCCTTGAGATTTATCTATTGTTTTACTTTGATTGCTTTTTTTTTTTTTGCTTTTACTCCTTTTCACAACTAAATTTGCTACACATTTTTCGTCAGAAAACTAATTAAATTTTTATTTATTTAAACAAAAAAAGAAAAAAATTTTTTTTATCACTCGCGTTTAAGTGCAACCGTACATTGAAAATATTTTTTTTTTTTTATTTAATTTTTTTATTCTTATTTAATTAAAAGAGCGAACTAGAGCATACGATAGCAGAACTCGGACTGTTGTCTGTTTTTGTTACTTTAACAACGTTCCCTACGACAGACTTCTATAGTCTATTCTATAATAGAATTTTTCAATGTTGCGGCGCATGTTATACACAATGTATGTGTGTTTGTGTGTGTGTTAGTTACCACTTTTAAATTAAACATTTATTCATCCTGATGATGTGATCCTGTTGTTGTTCAATACAAAGATGCCCGTTGATTGGGGAAAATTTCCATATAAAAAAAAAAAAAATGTATTGTCTAGATGTCTGGAGTTGGTTACACAAAATACGTACGCAACAAAGCTTTTATTCAGATGATGAATACCAATCGAATGTTGTCTGTGCATTTTCTATTGTCTGCCAGAAACGAATATTGTCGTTTCGTTATTATTTATCCCCAGAAAAATATTGGGACAGTCATGATTAAATTTTTTTTTTATGTTTAGTTCATTAACGAACCAATTAACGAGCATAAATTCTCCAAGGATATTTCCAAGGAATATTATCTATCACGATGGAAAATGAAACTCAAAGTTCAAGTTCAAGTAATTTTTAGATAAAAAATAAATAAAAGCTTATCTAGTATTCAAACCATAACCGGTAATGTTTAGTATGGACACAGTAAATGTATTACATTTTCACATTGGTTGTTAACTTAACTCCGAAGCTTTATTTAACGAAACAAATCCCCACTACTGTTACCGCACACACCTGTCTTTTGTAAAATTTATTTTTACCTCTGTTCAATACATTTGAGTAAATATTTTTATTTTTTATTTTATTTTTTTTGTTTGTTTTAATTCATTTCAGCTGCTTTTTTTTCAGTTATTATTCACGAAGCACGAGAACAAAATAAACAAGTTGAAAGGTGCAAATTGAAATTGTTGGTGGCGTAGTTTTTTTTATTTTATTTTCTTTATTATTCTTCTACTATGAAACTTTTTTCTGTTTATTTATTTTTCTGTTTTTTTGTTTTTTTTGTTATTAAAAAAAATTAAAGAAAAAAAGAACCGCAATTCAGTCAATTCCGGCTAGTTGGTGAGTGAACAACGCAATTAGTGCGCTGAAATTCATTCAAGTAATTTTTTTTTTTTTTTCAAAAAAAATCTGTGGTTTCGCTTTGATTTCGATTTATTATCGATTAATTTGTGATATTTTGTTTTTTGGTAATTATAAAAATTTAATTTAATGTAAATTAATTAAAAAAAAAAGTGTTAAAGTTTTTGTTTTTTTTTTTTGTGTGTAATTCCTATGGATTTATAAAGAGATTTAGAAGAGTGGATTATTTTAAAAAAATTACACAACGTTAATTAAAAAATAGCTTCCTGATCATAAAATCCATAAATTTGTACATTTGTTTGTTACATAAAGTTCTATAATAGTTACCGTGATTACTTTTATTATTACTGTGATTAACCATTTGTACAGCAGCAAAGATTTATGGTGTCTTTTCCAACATAAATTTTATACATTTTTAACGAGTTAATTGACCCTTTTTTTGTAATACTTAAACATAACTTATTTTATCTATTTCAATTCTTTTTTTTTTTTTTTTGTTCTAATTTCGATTTTCATCTTAATGGTTAATTTCTATTATAAATTTTCAACGGTTTAAAAAAAAATAGAAAAAACCGACAAGCAAAATTTTTTAGTAACAACAATTCATATGTAATCAATCAATTTTATATTAATTCTATTCACAATGAATGAATGAATGAATAATGATTATTTAAAAGAAATATCACCTTTGCTTCTTAATTAGATCGATGACAGTAATATTCTGATTCAAACAAAAATCGATTTTCATTGTAATTAATGTGTAATTAGTGATTTATAATGAAATAAAATTTTATTTTCACAGCTTAATTATATATACGTTACACAAAAAAAAAAAAAATTAAATTTTATATTTTCTTAAATTAAAGATGTGAAATTATGACATTTTTTGTCTTATTATTTAGTTATTAAAATAAATCTGTGTGCAAAGTAAATTTTTTTGTGCAACGTCAAAAATTTTAATTAATAATTAAAGCAAAGAAAAAAAGAAGTTTTAGTGGTAGCGATAGTGTGGCAATCTTTATTTAATTAGTTAATTAATTTTTTAAATATATTTTTTGGTAAACAAAAGAAAAGTGAAAAGTTAATTATAATACAAAATGCCCACCGGTTTATATCGAGCCAATGGTAATGGAATAATTCATGCGTCTAATGGTAATTTAAGTAAGTTTTTATTGATTTTATTTTAATTAATTTGATTAATTTTCTTGTTTAATTAAGTAAATGAATGCTGCAAGACCAGATATATAAATTTTTTTTTGTGTTTTTGATTGATTGCACCTAACTTTAATATAGTCTGAGAGAATTTTTTGTTGCATTTATTAGAAATTTGCGTTACAATTTTAAACCGGAAATTAATAAGGAATAAGGTATTAAAAAAATTATTCATTAGCCACTAAAGCACAACACTGTAAAGGGAATATAATTAATTAGTTGTAGAGTTAATAAATTTATTGTTTAAGCGCATTAACCTTAGAAACATTTCTAGTAAAAAAGCAACAACTTTTGCTAAACTAAAAAACAAACAAAATAAACATTAAATCGGTTGACTTAAAATTAATAATTAAAAGGTAATTAAAAGCTAAGTTACTGAGTAATTAAAACAAAAATAATTTTAAAAGTAAAATAATGTTCAAAGACAAAATTAATTAAATACCACGCCTTGTATTATGATAAAATAATCATAAAAAAAAAAAAAATTAAATTACATCATAATGACAATAAAAAGTGAGAAAAAATAATTATATTTTGAGGGTAGGATGAGATGCGTGGACACAGCTCATAAGTTTATTTCAATTTTTATTTATTTGACTGATTATTTATTATGAAAAATAATTTTTTTTTTTTTTTTTTTTAACATTTATTACCACTGATGTTGATGATTATTGTCACTGAAATGGTAATAAAACAAAAAAATTATCTAAAAGAAATGGAAAGGAAACGAAATTAATAAAACGTTCAATGAACTGTAGTGAAAGAATTTTTTTCTTTTAAATTAATTAATTTATTTATTAATCCTGTGTTTCCTTTTCTGGAAGCTTTTTTTATATTAACAAGTTTTAAAGCTACTTTTTTGGTAATTTTTATTACTTGATTTTCTTGTTTTCTATTTTACATTAATATTCTTCACTAATTAATTAATTAGAATTGTTTTTGGTATTGATTATTCAAGTAAATAAAATGAATTATGGTATCTTGTGGATAAAAATAATCATTGATAAGAATGTTCAGCATAAATACAAAAATTCTAGGTTACTGGGTAATCCAGGAAGTGATAAATATTTAATTTTTAATCATAAAGCACAAAAACAGATAATAACTGGAAACAAGATAAACATAAGTTAAAGAATGCTGTTCATTCATTATGATTATTTATTATTTTTACCATTTATAGAGATTAAATATGATTAGATAGACCTGTAATTGTTTGTCTTTTATAAAAGGTCTATTTTTTTTTATTTTTTACTTTACAGTTTTATTATTATTATTATTATGTCAGTTGGATTTTTATTATGAATTTTTATTTCCTTGTTTGTTTTTTATTTAATCAAATGGATTAAACCGATTATTTAACTGTTTTGCTAAACAATTAATTAAATTATAAATAATAATAACATCAATGATTTTCTATATCGATTTGTATTATTATTATAAATTGGAATTGCAGTGTTATCAGATTGGATCTGTTTGCTTTTGTAGATAAAAATAAAATATATTAATTTGAATTCACAGTGATTGCACAGTTTGTATTTTCTTTTACTTTTTCTTTTTTTTTTCTATAACATAATTATGATAAATTTGATTTAAATTAATGATAAATTTTGTATTAATTCTACCCTGTGTAGTAAGAAATTTAATTTGTCTACATTTACACTGGTCATTAATATACTTTAACACACAACGTTATACATATAAAAAAAAAAAAATAAATAAATTCTACATAACAAATACATTAGCTACTTAACAATTCATCATCGTACATAATCAAATTTGACTCGATCATTATTATAATAAATGAAAATTTGCTTTCACATTTTGACAACAAAAAATGTAAAATGAAATCAGATCAAAACTCATTAAATATACTTCAAAAAGTAATAAAATGTTAATTAACACCTAAGAACACCTATGGCTTATGTAAATAAATACAAACAAACAACAAAAAAGAAAAAAAAAAAAAAAAACTCACGTGCAATAGGTATGTAAATAATAAAATAATTACAAAAAAAAAAATAAATAAAAAATCCAAAGTCAAATAACAGCAGAGCTAATTAGTTAATTTTAGATTGTAATTAGATTTTATCATTGCAAAATTACAAAAAAAAAAAAAAAATTAAAGCGGTAATTAGTGATAAATAAAAAAAAATAATTAATTTAAAACTGATTGTACTGATAGCAGATGAATTTTATTTAAAAAAAAAAATTTAAGATAAAAGCATCAAGTGTTTTGGCTTTTTCGTTATTTATTTAAGGAATGTTGATTATTGTTTTTCTATGATAAAATTATAATTAATTAATTAAAAAAAAAACATAAAAATTAAAATTAACATAGAAGTTATGTGGGTGTTGAAGCTTTACTGTTGCTATGATAGTTTTTCAATAGCTAGCTCGCAAGTTTTGAAATATTGTGTGATTAAACAAAATCCTTTGATTGTATTATGTAAAATCAATACTTCATCTGGTAAGACTAGCTAGTCAATTAGCAATAAGCTTTTAAATGATGATCACTTGAAAAAACGATCATCACAAAATTGTGAAATTAAGCTTTCTTGAGCCCTAGGCAAATGGTTAAGACACCGAATGTATTTCTGTGTTCAAAAATGTATCAAACTCTATTGTTGCTATGATAGTTTATTAAACAGCTAGCTCGCAAGTTTTAGTATATTGTGTCGATATCTAACAGAACTGTGCCCTTTGCAGTATATTATGTAATTTCTATACATTATCTTGCAAGACTAGCTAGTTAATTAGCAATAAGTTTTTAAATAATATTTGAAGTGATGATAGTTAGCAAACGTGATATACTAACATATTATCGAACTGTTATCGTGCAAAACAGTGAGAAATTAAGCTTCATTTTGACCTTACGTAAATGCTTAAGAATCTTAATGTATTTCTGTACTATAAGATTGGTATATAGCCTGGTAGATGCCATCATTAATCTTATTACTAACAGAACACAAAATTAGAGAACAATACACCGACAATTAATCATTTACGTAATTTACTTAAGTACACCTCTGGTAAAAGCACAAATTAAATTTTATTTAATGTTTTTTTTTTTGTTAGTTAAATAAATTTAAATATAACTGTTATTCAGTAACAAGTAGAATTAACAAGTACAAATGCAATAATAATTAATCAAAATATATTTCTTTTTTCTTTTTATACAGTAATTGTCATTTCTATGTGGCAAATTAATTAATTTTCTACCTATTTAAATGTTTATTTATTCGTTTTTTATTGTCTTAGGATATGTAGGCGCTTTTATAAATACAAAACATTTATAAAAGCGTTTTTAAGCCTTGTGCAATTAGATGTTAACTTGCTATAGCTAGACAATATGTCGCAATTAATATGCTATTCTAGCTAAAAATTTGCTCTGTTTATGTGTAGTTAAGACAAGTTAAGTAAATTTATGGACTAATACGATTAGTTTTTACGATCAATTTTATTAGCGGCTAGAAGTCTAGCGCTAAAAAGACTATCATCGTAAACACTACGCAACTTATAAATAAAATATCGCTAAACTGCACAACAGTTAATTCTCATTTAATGTTGATTAACTGATGATTGTACTTTTGATATTTAAATTTTTCTTCTTTTAAATGGTTTTGTGTTGTTTTTTCAACATAATATCTAACCGTTGGTTGTTGATGATAATAATAAGAATAAGAATAATAATTTATAGAAACAAGTTTTCAAGTATTTTATAGAGAGAAATCTGTCAAATTCTTTATTTTTCTTGTTGGTTGGCTGTTTAATGTCGGAATTATGCTTATATTCAGTTACGTTTTTCTGTGTGGTTTGTTACTTCTGTTTGCAAAGTATTAATGTACGGGGCAGTACTTATAGTCTTTTTTTTTCGCTAAACTATTGCTTAATCAAATCACAATTTAATCGCAAATTAAAAGAACCCACAGTACTACACTGCAGCATATTTACATTAAGACACAAATCTTAAGAATAGCAAAAAAAAAACTATGTCATTGGATAAAAAAGGGGAGAATTTTTTTTTTTTGCCATATTGAATAATCTATTGAATAATTGTTGTTCCAAAACATGCTAATCATTTGTCTGCACTATGTAAACGAAACCACATAGAAAAACAAACAACAGGTTTCTTGTCTATTTGAAATTATCGACAATAGCATAGAAGAATTATTTTTTTCTTAACCATCGTCTTTGATGACCTTTTGTGTGTGATTGTGTTGAACTCTGAAGACATGAACAATCATTTGCTGTTTTATTTTTATTTTTTTTACTTCACTTCAATTATTAACAATTTCTGTTTAAGTTTTTTTTTTGTTGCTGTTTGTTGTTTGCTATTTCATTAATTGATAAAAAAAAAGTCATAGAATGTAGAAACACGCGAAAAATATTTCTAAATGCATGAATATTCTCTTGCCTGTTTACAATTAGTAATAGTTTACGGTTGTTGATTTATTTTACCTTCTTTGTCACATTTATGTGATTTTTATGCAACATCGCAATTATCACAATAAAACATTATTTGTATGTAATTAACACGTTTAGTTTACAACGTCTATATTTGATTTGGTTGATTATTGGTTGATTTAATTTAATATCTAAATTTGCCGTTAAATAATCTAATAAATATCGCAGAAAGTAGAAGAGAAAATTATTTACTTAGGTATTTTAGATATAAAACAGGGTGTTAATCAGTTCAATACAATATAATTGGGTCAACGACAATGCTTTATGTTTACTTGTTTTTGTCAGATCATTAGAAGAGCAGCTAATATTTAATTAACCTTTATATATCTTGTTAATTAATTTAATTGATCATTTGACAGATATATATATTTATATGTATGTATGTTTACCTATATACTTGACTTTGATTGTTTTCATCATTTCACGGTTATTTGTTTTGTTTTGTTTTTATTTCACCTTTAATTAATCAACTTTTTATTATTTAATTTTTTTTCTTTCTTTTCTTCTCTAATTTCCATTGTTTTTATGTCATTAATTTTTTAACAATATTATTATTGTTCGTTTTTTGATTTTTTAATTGTTTTTTCATTATATGCTACTGTGTTGTTTTTTTTTTGTTGTTATTTTATTTTATGTATTTAATAATAAAAAAAAAAATCATTAAATATGTATTATGTGATTGCATAATAACCGTTATTTGTTTGTTTATGTTTTTAGCATTTATTCTACCATTCTATCTAATTCTTCTTCAATTTTATTTTATTTAAGAATTTCTATAAAAAAAAAACGTTTTTTACTATCTGCTATTGGTTATATTTCTTGTAATTTATTTTTTATATTTTACTATTTGTTTATGTCTTTTCTTTGCATAGAGCAAAGTAAACTTAAATTTTGTGTATTTTTTTATACGTGCCTATTGCTGATTTCAGCACAATTAATGCGATTTTCAGATAGTTAAATGCAAAATAAATAAATTCTGAATAAATAAAGGAATACAGGCAGAGTATTAGAAACCATTCAATAATGCAGTTTAAGTTATATGATATTAAGGAACTATTTGGGAATTTGCTAATATTTTCATCTCTTTTTGTAAAGCATAATTAAATATATATAATGAGCACCACAAATAGGATTATTTTATAAAGTTTAATGAACTATTAAACCAAATCTTACCTCAATTATCATAATAATTAAATAAATTGCCCTCAACACATCAATAATCTCATCAAAAAGAACATCAATTGATGCTCTCTTTAATAATGATTATCCCTACTCTGAATAGAATACACAAGAAATATGGGTTAAATGCAACAATGTTAATTAATATTCACATAACACTGAGATAATACATCGTAATAAGTAGAATTAACTAAGTAAATTACATTTAAATACTCTAAATATATGTATGGCGTGGGATAAATATCTAGTCATGTTTTGCTGCAATTTCTTTTACAATAATTATGCGTTATTACATAAAAATAATTTGTATATTGCCAATCCATTGATAATTTTTATAATTAGTATAAAGTAGATTATGGTTAATCGAGACAACAATTTACCACATATTCTAGAGCATGTATAAAAGAAATAAATAAAAAAATTACTTGAAATATAATTCTGTCGTAGTATCAGAACTATTGTTATCACACAATTAATGAATGTTACGCTTGAATTATATTCATCGTAGATATTACGTGTAATCACGAATAATAAATTCTCACCAGACGTTCCTTAATAATAAGATAAAAAATGTTTCTTTAACAATACAAAATGTTCTTAATTAAAAATGTATGAATGCTGTCACAATTTCTGTACAATAATGAATTGAGTGACAGTTGAGTTCTCCTTAAAACTTTTTCTACAAATTAAAAGGAAAACAGTTGTAGGCACCATACATCATTTTATTGCTTATTTCATTTATTTTCTTTTCTTTTACTATCATCTATTTTATACAACTAGAAATAAAACACAAATTAACTATTACATACTTAGTAAAAGCATAAATATATATATAAATATATATATATAAAGCTGAACATAAATAATTTATTATTTTTTTAAATAATTGTTTTCTCTACCGTCTGCTATCAACAAACAAATGTTCAGAAAATTCAATAGAAAATTAATTGATAATATATGACCGTCGTTAATATTGGCAAACAAAAAAAAAATATTCTATACGTACGTAAAGCTTATCTTTATGGGGAATTTACAGTAAACAAAAAAAAAAAAAAATAATTCAACGTGAAGTTAAGAATGTAATGCAACGCACACATTTAATAATAATCGCGGGGTGATCAGTTTCGCTGGCGTTTTTTTTTTTTTTTTACTTATATTTCTTTTAATACTTTAATTCGTGTTTAGACAACAAATCAGTTAAATAATTTGTATTTTATGAGTGATTTTTTAAAAGGTTTATTGGCAGCCAGACAATAAATGGACATTGTATGACAAGTGGGGGGCTACATACATACATTTTGTTTTGTTTGTTGTATTTTATAAAAAAAAAAATTAATTCTCTTATTTTCTGCTTAACATGTGTAGAGTAATTTTTGAATTTTAATATAAAAAAAATGTTTCTAATTATTACAACAATAATAATATTTTTTATTTCTTCTCTGTTCTGCACTAATTGATGAATATTCAATGAAACTGTTAACTTATTAACGATGCACGAACGCTAGCTAGCTAGCTGCTTATGTTTATTAATTACTTCTCTCTTTTATTATAAATTATTAAAAATTTTAATTTTCGGCCGTGTTGCCAAGTTTCGCCCAAGTTTATTAACACTGTTTATAATTTCTTTTTTTTAACGTAACCAAAGATGTGTTCCAAGTCTATTAAAATTAAAAAAATAACTAAAACAACTAATCACTTCTACGATTCATCATTTTAAATGACGGTAATAAAACAAGAACAGCAAAAAAAAGGCGAACAATAACGACAAAAAGACCATCATTTGGCAAATCAAATAAACAAAAAAAGAATATTATCATCCAACAGTTGGAACAAAACATAATCGCAAGTACGAAGACACAAAACAACATGAAAAAACACTTTCAATTACCGTCGCCAACTAAAAAAAAAGAGCAGAAAACAATTTTACTTCCTGCCAGCAAAAAATCTTTTATAAAAGAATAATTATTAGAAGAAGAAATAAAGAAAACACTACAGGGTGTGTAAATGTGATCAGGTTCGTCGTTTAATTTCATTATTTTTTAACAAAATCTTTTGTTACTTTTTCTGTTTCGGATTCATTAAAAAATATTTTTTTTTAATTTTTTTTTATTTTGTTAAAAATTGATGATATAATAAGTCTCATGTTGTTTTAATGGCATAAAAATTATATTTTAATTGTCTGTATGGTGAACAATTAGTAAAAAAGAAAAGAAAAAATGAAAAGAATAACTCACTTTGTGAGGAACAAGCAACAAACATTTTGCCATTTAATTATGAATTAAAAAAGTTTAAAGGTTATTTTGTGGGATTTTTCATTCTTTGTCTCATGGCTCATGTTAACAAGATTTATTTTTATTTTTAAAGTATTTTTTTTAATTATGATTAATATTTGGTTACACAATTTTGTAATAGGAAGCTTCAGCCACTCTTTTTCTATCAGTGAAAAAAAAGACTTTTGGGATTCATAGCAGAATTTTTTATTCATTTTTAAATCAATGCGTTTTAGAACTCCTGAGCATACAATTAGTTTTGAGTGGAATCTTTTAGCTAGTTTTGCAGTACTTACATCACTTCAACTCAATTGGAATAAGTCAATTTAGTACTGCAACAGTATGATCACTAAAGTTAATAACAAGGAACAATACAGTTGGTTTTAATTAATTAATTAAACAAGAAAAATTACAAGATCCAAAAAATGTAATTATGAATTAATTATGTAATTAGAAATGGTTAAACCAGCAAAAGTCCTACATTGATTCTTCCTAAATAATCATCACTAAGATCTACAGAATTTTATTTAAATATTTCTGCTAAAAAGGTACAATCGTCAAACATTACAAGATAAAATGAAAACAGCAAAATAATTGCATGGAGAATATTTATCTTAAAGCTGATTTATAGATAATCCTAAAACTGAGTCCTACACGGATAAAATTATTTTCTAAATTCACAGAAAATTTTGCATGATTCTAGTTAAAAGAGAAATATTTCGTATTTTATTAAAAAAAATTCTTAAACTAAAAAATTAAAACTAAATACCAACAAAATAATTAAAATCGAGAAATCTGTTTTTTTTTTCTCAAGTAACTTAATGGATTGACATAGAAACCAAAATTCTCTCCGTGTAATAAAATAAGTGATTTGGAAGCCCTAGTTGCTTTTGTTCTATCACAAGACATTCAAGATGCCCTAGACAGTCTCTTCACATGTATGAATCAAACTGAACAACGTTATTACCGTCAACAACCGTCTTCTAGCACCAATAATTCGGGAACATCGTGCTTTTTTAACTGATTTAAAATATTTTTTGAATATAATTTACTAAACAATTGGTAACAACAATAAAAATTCCTAATATTCCATCAAATTCTTAGTAATTTCAAATTTATATATTTAAACATTTATTTAATCCATTATCGATTACAATAATAATTTAACGGTTTAAAAGCACAATTCATTAATTAATTAATTAATTAATAACCGTTTTACTAAACATTTTTTTTTTGTATTTACTTTTGTTTTTTATTTATTTACAATAAACCAAGAATTCGTTGTACTTAAATATATGAAAAAAAAGCCGTTTGTTAATGTTTTTCGGTTATGCTTTTGTTTCGTCGTTAAGCGGATGACTTAATTCAATGTTGCAATCCAGGAAAACCATTGAACAAAAAAATTTTTTTTTCTTTATACATTTTTTTTTTAAGATAAAACAGAAACAGAAAAAAAAATATTTTTAATTTTATTTGTTGCTTATTTTACACAATACGTTAATTTGTTTTTTTTTACGTCCGTCCGTCCGTTTTGTTATAATTCACGAAACACATGAAGCACGTGAAATAAAAATTTGATTCAGCCAACAATTCGATTTTTGTTTTTTTATTTTTCTTCTTAGTCATCTAAGCTTTAAGATCAAAAAATGTTTATATTAAAAACGGTAGAGAGAAAAATAACAAAAAAAAGAAAAACAACAGGAAGCTTTAAATAATTCAAATAAAAAATGAAAAAAAAAATATTATTATCGCACGATGGACTGACTGACTGACTTGGCGTACACTTGGCACGGCCTCGCCTTGATTTTTTTTTTTTTTTTTATTGTATTTTCACAGTTTTTCTGTATTTTTATTTATTTATTTTTATTTTTTATTTTATTAACGAATTAGAAATTGAATAAAGGTAAATAAATGAAAGAATTAATGAAATGAAGAAAAACATCGAAGACTTAGAAGTAGCGGCTTGTGCCATGTCATTTAAAATTTTATTTGCTTTGCTTTATCATTTGTTTATACTTTTATTAAATTATTTTCTTCTTTTTTTTTATTCTATTCGTAATTTTAATTTATTTAATTTATTTATTTGTAAACTTTTTACGCTTATAATAATGTGATTGATGCAGCTGGATCGTTTTTTTTGTATGTGGCTTCGTAGCATCCAAAGAAGGTATAAATGGATAAAGAAATGTTTTTAATGTAACATAACTGATACTTAGTGATGACATAAAACTATTAAAAGAAAATAATAATAATAATAAATGTGTACACAATGTTAAAAGTACAAAGAATAAGGAAGAATTTTTGTTGCATTCACTTCTATTTCATTATTCAAGAATTTAAATAGCATGCCAACATAGTTAAATTAATCGCAAGTGATGATGATCGTTTGCATAAACATATTTAAAAATTTCAAAAAACCCGTCAGTAGCGCGTATAATGTAGGGATTTTTATTTTTGCTGCTCTTGTATGGTTTATTGTCTTACGAATACCTAACTCTGCTTGTAATTAAATGTGTTTTTCAATTATTCAATTGAAGGAAAAATATTTTACGCCTGTGTTGGCTTGTTCAACTCAATTAACATATTATTGTAGCAGCTGTTTGTCGTGCGTGCGTACGCAAATCTACATCAAGAACTGAGAAAAATCCTTAAACTCCTTAAAAGGCAACTAATAGTCTTAGAAAGCCTAGTTTGAAGTCGTTCTTCATAGTAATACAATTAACTTACAGGTGAATAGAGCCTATAGCGCTAATCGTATGATTTCAATTTAATTTGGAGGGTAGAGAAAAATACATAACATGAGTCAGTAATCGAATTTCGACGTACATCGGTGCTGATCTGTGATCTACCTATAAGCTAGTTATCTCTCCAAAATTTGTTATAAAGTTATATTTGTTCCAAATATGGAACAGTTTCCATATGAGCACTATTTATGAGTTTATTACACCTGATACACCATAATTCCTTAGTATAATTTTTGATCTCAATATTTGTGTCATTATATAACAGACAATAGAACTAATATATTGTATATGCGCTGTATATGTGTACCTAATGCTAAATACATATCACATTATGCTACTAAACGTTTTCTTTTTATTATACGATATCGTAACGCACTGATACTTAAACATAACTATGACTATATGAATGTCAAATCAGGAATTTACTAACAGGTTCGTCACAAAACCACTAAACGATTATAAACAAATGACTAAAATGAAATGACTAAAGAAACAGACCGCCATAGAAACAGATAAACATATAAAATAACTCATGATTAACATAAATTATTTAAAATAGACTTAATTATTTAATTATTTATTAATTTATTATTGTTAATTTGATTTTTATTGTCATCGGCTTTTTACGCATTTTAATTGCGTTTTTCTATCACGACACGTTAATTAATTAATGATATGCGGAAATGTTTGTATTTTTTTTGTGTCAAACATCAACAGATTAATTCTGTTAATTGATAATTGAACAAAATCACCAATAAAAATTATTTTGATTACAAGATTAAAAAAGAAACATTCTTTAAGAGAGTAAAAAAAAAATTGAAACAGAAAGTCACTAAAACTAATTGATACGTCATTACGCGATTATTTTTCATTTATTAAATAATTTTTTTTTTTTGTATTTATATTTAATTTACTTTAGATGGTAGAGTCACAGTTTAGATCTTGTCTAATCAACAGTGAATTACAAAGTAAAAAAATTAAAAACAGGTTATATTAGCAAAAATAAATAATAAAAATTAATATACAAGTATAATAAATTATATTTAAATGAATTATAATTGAATTTAGTTAAAAGATAAATTTAAATAAAATAAATTTATCAAATAAATGTTAAACGAAAATGAAATAGTAAATAACAATAATCTTAAAAATGAAAATCCTACATTAAATGAAAATGATGTAAATAATGAATTAATATCAATAAACAGAGTTATTAATAATAATATTAAAACAAAATTAAAATCTAAACTTAATGTAAAATCTAAAATAAAAAAATCCAAAATGGTAATAAAAAAAAGTAAATGTGATTGTATACAGGTGAAAAAAAACTATGAAAAATTAAAGAATGAATATGAAGAATTAAAACAAAAATTTATTAATCTCCATGAAATAATAAATAAAATGGAAAAAGTGAATATTATCGATATGGAAACAAATACTGTTACAGATAATATTACAACGGTATATAGTGAACAGGAACACGAGGAGGAAACAAAAGATATAGACAATAATGATTTTATTTTAACGCTAAAAAAAAAAAATAATAATAATAACAAAAGGAATACAAAAGAAATAAATAATATATTAAAAAATAAAAACATAACAGGACTAGAAAATATTACAATAGATGAAATTCAAGAAATACAAATAAATAAAAATAATTTCAATCAAAAAAATAATAATAATAATAATAATAATAATAATACAAATAAAATTAATTATAATAACAATACAAATACGATTAAATATAATAAAATCCCTCCTATTAACATATTTAATCAAGATCCTTTAGATATAATTAAATTAATCACAATAAACTTAAAAATAAATAAAAATGAATTTTACATTAAAAAAATATTTAAAAATAAACATTCAATTCATTGTTCAAATATTACAAACTACAATAAAATCAAAAAGGGTCTAGATAATATTGATACACAATATTATTCTTATACCCCGTTAATAGAAAAAAATAAAATTTTGGTTCTTAAAGGACTAAACGGGAACGAAAATGAAACAGAAATCTTAAACGCATTAAATGATTATAGGTTAAATAATATAATAATAAATAAAGTAACAAGACTATCAACTAATAAATCAATAAAAGACAATGTTATTTTACCAATTTTTCTAATACATCTATCGGCTGTTTCCGATACTAAAGAATTATACAAAATTAAATACTTAAATAACATGGCAATATATTGGGAAACACTCCAAAAAAACGACATCATGCAATGCAAAAGATGTCAAAGATTAGGACATGCAGCACCCAACTGCAAAATGGAATATAGATGCGTAAAATGTATAACACCACATTTACCAGGTGAATGTAAAATTAATAAAGAAAACAATTCACATAATACTTTATATTGCACATTATGCAAAAAAAATGGACACCCGGCATCATACAAGGGATGCGAAAAATATATTGCATTCAAAGATTCAATAAATAAAAATAAAAACATCATTACTATAAAACAATCAATTGAAAAATCTAAGCCATCAGCATTTACGAACCCAAACACTTCATTTGCGGAGTTATTTAACAAAGTAAAACCGAAAATCACACAAACACCAGATAAAGAAAAGGACAACATTTCCGAAATTAAAAACACATTGATAGAATTGGTTAATAAAATAAATAATATGGAACTTAATTATAAAAGGGATAATATAAGGTTAAACAAAATATATTCAAAACTCATTAATGAATAATATAAAAAAAAATAATTTTATATATTAATTTTAAGTTAGATATAAGTAGATTAAGTTAGTTTTAAAACCTAAATTTAAGATTAGTTATAAGATGCATATATAATCAATTGTTTTTTAAATTTTCAAATGAATTAAAATTATATAACATTATATCTCAAAAAAATTAAATTAAATTTAAGATAAATAGTCGTTTAAGACATAAATAATACAAAACAAAAATAGTAATTTAGAGTATTCGTAAACGAATCATTTAATTAATAAAAATAATACAATGTTTAGTAATTTTTTTAAATATTTGTTATACTAAAAAAAAAAAAAAAAAAAGAGGAATTAATAAATAAAATATTATAAAAAAAAAAAAAAAAAACTTTAGATGGTAATCGCTTATTTGTAAAAAAAAAAGTTTAAAAGCTTTAAAACAAATGACAGAAAATTACATAAACGACAAAACATTAAAAATTGTCAATGTCACGGTCATTATTTTACAAAAAAAATAAAAATATTTTATGATTTGTTGCTGGTTGGATGAAAGAGAAGCAAAAAAAAAAAAATTCTTTTTATTAATTTATGTTTAATGAATTTAAATATAGGAATTAAAATAACAAAGCAGGTGGTGTGGATTGGGACGAAAACAAAAACGCAAGATAATAAAAATGAATTAGTGTATTGTTGATGATGCAAATAATTTTTGACAAGCATTTTTAACAAATAAATTCAATTTAATGACAACGCAAACGATTAAGAAGATTCTTAATAATTTTAAAGATGATTATCTCACGAATCTCTTTTGCTAGAAGGGTGTCTAGATGTTGGCATTTCTTTGTGATGGTGATGTGAAAATTTTCAATTGTAACAAACGTACTTGTGTCATGACAATATAAGGCACCGTGTAGTATTATAATAGAATAATTACGATTTTGTCTTTAATCTTTAAATTAATTACAATTGAAAATAGAACAATAATGCAATTAAATATGTTGTCTTGTTTTTGTATTCCACAAATCAGTTCCATTTCGTTGAATTTAAATATTGTTGTTTTTGTGATTAAAGTATAAAAAGCACATAAAAGTGTGCGCATTTTATAATAATTATTATATATTTTCCTACCTGTTGTATTGTAAGCTTTTAGCACTTTGTATTATTGTTACTCTTCTTTACGACTGAAGCAATAATTATGATTATCGTTAGATAATTGCATTGTATAGTAATGAAAGCATATACTTTGCTATTATTACTATTATTAATAATAAATCTCTTTTATGCTCTTTCACAAAGTTTATATTAGAAATCTTTTTTACTTCGTATAATTCGTCATTAATTAAATTTTTTTCTATTGACACAAAAAAAAGCATTTCCGCTTAATGTGGTTTATTCGCGGTATAAATATAAATTATTTACACTGATTAGTGTGATATATACTATGCAGTATTAATTATGATTTGATTGAGATTTTTCTTTTTTGTTAAAAAAATTGTTTTATTAAAAAGAATGACAACAAGAAAATAGATACAAATCAACCTACAATTTATATTAAATAAATTATTCTATCTGTCAATCATTATTCATGCGCATAATACTTAACTTTGTTTTTTTTTGTTTAAATAAAGAAGAAAACAATTGCATAATAATATTTATTTATTTATTTATAATTGCTATATGATTGAGATCACAATGTAAGGTCATGTTACGCATTATATATGTAGACACGGTATGTAAAGTTCTTTGTCTTTCATAGCAATGCGCTTTAATCTACATCACGTAGGTATCTATTGTCAATCCTACACCATTTTACTTTACCTTATCATAATAACAGGATTAAATAATCTGCATCTAAAGCATATTCTTTCTATTTTAAAACAACGAACAAAAACCTGATTTTCTGTAGCGAAGAAAAACTTATGATAAAGCTGTCACAGTTTCAATTAGAAAACTTTATTAAAAAAGAAAATTTAATTGGATACCCTAAGGGAAAATTTAGGATGACATAGTAAAGAAAACAAAAATAAACTTGAATAAAAAATTATGTAGATTAGAGAAACATAGCCCTAAATTTCTACAATGAGGTTAAAAAAAATATTTTTAAGTGAAAATACTACAACTGCATAGTAATGATGATAATTTTGCTATTTATGTGAAAGTCATCAAACATAATTGTAATTAAAAATAACTTTCTTCGTTGTATGGCAAACATAAAAGACACGCATTTTTATTAGACACTGTCTGATGGGTATTGATTAAAAATGTTATTTACATAGCATAGCAAAATAATTTTAATTTTATGCTAAAGTTTTAAGAAAGCTATTTAATAGCTTAAAGTGTTACCTAATGTAAAATATAAGAAGAATTAAGATCACGGTCACTTTACTTTACTTTACTTTACTTTACTTTACTTTACTTTACTTTACTTTACTTTACTTTACTTTACTTTACTTTACTTTACTTTACTTTACTTTACTTTACTTTACTTTACTTTACTTTACTTTACTTTACTTTACTTTACTTTACTTTACTTTACTTTACTTTACTTTACTTTACTTTACTTTACTTTACTTTACTTTACTTTACTTTACTTTACTTTACTTTACTTTACTTTACTTTACTTTACTTTACTTTACTTTACTTTACTTTACTTTACTTTACTTTACTTTACTTTACTTTACTTTACTTTACTTTACTTTACTTTACTTTACTTTACTTTACTTTACTTTACTTTACTTTACTTTACTTTACTTTACTTTACTTTACTTTACTTTACTTTACTTTACTTTACTTTACTTTACTTTACTTTACTTTACTTTACTTTACTTTACTTTACTTTACTTTACTTTACTTTACTTTACTTTACTTTACTTTACTTTACTTTACTTTACTTTACTTTACTTTACTTTACTTTACTTTACTTTACTTTACTTTACTTTACTTTACTTTACTTTACTTTACTTTACTTTACTTTACTTTACTTTACTTTACTTTACTTTACTTTACTTTACTTTACTTTACTTTACTTTACTTTACTTTACTTTACTTTACTTTACTTTACTTTACTTTACTTTACTTTACTTTACTTTACTTTACTTTACTTTACTTTACTTTACTTTACTTTACTTTACTTTACTTTACTTTACTTTACTTTACTTTACTTTACTTTACTTTACTTTACTTTACTTTACTTTACTTTACTTTACTTTACTTTACTTTACTTTACTTTACTTTACTTTACTTTACTTTACTTTACTTTACTTTACTTTACTTTACTTTACTTTACTTTACTTTACTTTACTTTACTTTACTTTACTTTACTTTACTTTACTTTACTTTACTTTACTTTACTTTACTTTACTTTACTTTACTTTACTTTACTTTACTTTACTTTACTTTACTTTACTTTACTTTACTTTACTTTACTTTACTTTACTTTACTTTACTTTACTTTACTTTACTTTACTTTACTTTACTTTACTTTACTTTACTTTACTTTACTTTACTTTACTTTACTTTACTTTACTTTACTTTACTTTACTTTACTTTACTTTACTTTACTTTACTTTACTTTACTTTACTTTACTTGTAAACTACGCCACTGCATTGTGACATTGAAATATTCTATTTCTAAACATGAAATAAAATAATAAGAATAATAATGCTACAACCTACTATAATTAAATAGTTTTAATGAATGATAATAATAATAAAAGTAGAAAACAAAAACATTCATAAGTAACAAAAACGTAAAAAATGTTGTGTCATTTTGGCAAGACGTGCATCAGCTTATTTTTTAACATTTATAATAAATATTTCCTTATTTTTTTTGTGTTTGTTAAATTTTAATTAAATATCATAGAATAGATGATAAAGTGAATTTTTAACATAAACATTAACGTTAACGTTTATGGTATTGTTAATTAATGATTATGTAAACTCCACACGTGTACACATGTTTTATGTAATATTAATGGAATTTTTTTTATTTAATTTAAAATTTTTAATTTTTCTAATAATTTTCTTCTTTATAAAGAATAATAATAATAATTGTTGGTTACTTGTTGGCTGGCCAACAGGGATAAAACTGTTAATGCAGACATTAATGTAACATATGTTGTTGCTGTTGTTTTTGTTGTTGCATTTATATGTAATCATTTGGCGTAACGTCACGTACCGATCGTAGCTGTATGCTATATAACGTGAATAACATGAAAAAAAAAAAAATTTAACCAGCTGTTAACCAGTGAATTATCCCCTGGTAAAATACCACACAAAATAAACTTAAACATTGTTGGATAATTTTCTTGTCAGTTAATATATAACTAAGGGTCAAAATGTTTCATTTTAAAACAGCACATCACTAGCTAATTACTAACTATTACTAGTTTATCGAAAGAAACAGAAACAGAAAAAAAATATTAATTTAATGATAGAATCGCTTTAATACAACTTTCAGAACAGCAAAGCACGATCACCTTTTTATTTTATTTTTTTTTTCAACTATTTCTTCTATAGTTCCTAACGCGCATTACTTTACTTAATTTAACACAACTTGACTTAACAAAACCATGAATTAAGAATTAGAAGAAGACTTTTCACTTTTGCTGCTTTATGCTGTAATCATTTTCGACATGGTTGGCGCTCATGCAACAGATTTAATGAAGAATAAAAACAAAAAATTGTCTGCCCTTTTGTACACTCGCGACTCGTCCTCGAATTGTAAATTACGTGTGAGAATTTTATTTAAAAAAAATAAATTTTATAAATAAATAAATAAAACAAATTTATTTCAATTTCTTGATTGAAAAAAAAAAAATTAAATTTTCGTGACTTCACCAAAGGTAACAAAAACGGCCGCGTGATCATTTAACCATGACTGTTATTGTTTTTGTGTCTTTTTTTATATAATTATTTTGGTTAATGTCAAAGACAAAAATTATTTATTGTTAAATCTGTATTATGTGTCACACACACACACATATGTGTAAGCGTTTGTTACCATTTTTATTTTTTTTTTTGTAAATTATTCCTCAAAACCATGACATGGAAATGTCGTTGATGTTTTTTGTTTCCAATTGAAAATTATTTTTATTTCATTTTACCATACTTTGTGTCATTGTTTAATGATTCTGTCTGTTGTGTCCTGTACACAAGTATCGTGATGCGCGTGTTCACAGCCAGTACATGTATTGTAATCAAAGGAATATAAATCATGACAACCGTATGCCCGATACAAAGGAATAGAAAAATTATGAAAACGTTTTTATTTGTTCATTGATTTTTTTGATGTTTAAAGTTAAGTAAAAAAGATCTCATCAATGTTTTTTATTTAATTTAATTTAATTTAACCTAAATAATAAGTGATAAAAACATGGGTTTAACACTTTTTTATCAGTTATTTTGGTATAAAAACGAAACGTAATTAGTGAATCTTCAAGCATGGCATTTTTTTTTTCGTAAATATTCGTTTTAAATTTGTTAAATCGACCAAATTGTACAAACAGCTAACTAGTATACAGCATACAGTACAGTAAAGTCATGATCAGACCGATTTTCAAAGATCTAAATTTATCTCAAAGTTCCTCTACCGGAAAGTGATTTTATTTAATTTCAACAAGTTTTCCTAATAAAAATTCTTTCTTATCTTGATATTAAAAATGATTTTCGCAAATTCTGTACAGTTGTATCAACAAATAACACGTAAAAGTCTCGATAATAAAACTGTGACTAAAAGTAATTATCGAGTCTATACTAGAGTTTTCAGTATCGATAGTATCAGTATTATAGACCAATATCTAGTATCAAAAGTATCTATATTTCAATATGAAAATTTATTAACCAAAAAAAAAATAAATTTACAAAATAATAACGTATGGTAATTTCACTTAATGCCTTTAAAAAAAAGGCAGGCCGATACTGTCGATGCTTTCATCATTTTAATAAATTATTACTGGATTGTTTAATTTTTTTTAATGTTTTAAAATGCTTCGATACTGGAAACCCTAGTCTACACTTTACATCAAAATTCCTATTTATAACTTTGGTGTAGTGATTGCTACAAAATACCAAACAACATAAATTGGTGCGTAATATCGGTTTAATCTGCCGATCTATCCATTATCAAAATTCTCTAATTCTAACCAGATGTATTATAAGCTACTATTCTAAGGGATAAGATTATACAAGTAGTCTGTAATCTAAAACGTCATACTCTTCGTATTCCAAAAAAAAAAAAAAAAATGAAGTTCATCGCTTAATAAAATCAAGAGAGCTGTTCCCATAACAAAGTATCTCCAAAGTATTCAGTTATTCCATTATTATTTATTATAACGATTAGTTTTTATTATTATTATTTGTTGTATATAAACAAATTTAGGGTGACCTTAAAATTTACTTTTTTTTTGTATCTCAATTAAACACTTTTCACTATTCACAAATTATTTTAACCAAAAATTCCATTCAACCGAATTTTAATTGTTTTCGCTATTCATTAACATTTTTTTTAATCAAAAAAAAATTCACATAATAATAACGTATGGTAATTTCGCTTAATGTTTTTAAAAAAAATAAGGTCGTAGTACCATGTCACTAGGTTACTCCAAAATGTTTTTAATTTTTGAACTTGAGGCTTTTTGTTTGTGTTTAATGCATGCAAATATTTTTTTTTCTTTTTACATCGTTGTGTGTTTTATCTGTTATTCTGTATTTTTAATTATATAATCAGATATTATTATGGGAATAACAAAATGTAATTATAATAATAAAAAAATAAAAATAAAAAAAATGATGATCATTATCGATTCTAGGCCATTAACTAAATCTTTGAAGCGTTAAAAAGATAAAAAAAAAACGTTTCCAGTGATGTTTTTTGTTGTTGCTTTTGTTTTGTTTTGTTTTCTTCAACGTTTAGAAAATTAACTTTATAATTTATATTGCAAAATTATTATTATTATTATTTACATAAATCTTTATAATAATCATGAGAAGTTAGATACGTGAAGGACAAACATGATAATAAATTTTAATTTATAATTTTTTTTCCTTTTTTTTTTAGTTAATTTAATTAAGATTTATTGTTTTTAGAAATATTTCTTAAAGAATTAATTTATTTAATTTTATTTTTGCATACCTTTTGACAATACAATTGATCATTTGTTAGGAGAAATTTTTTTTTTTCTATGTAAATTAAATGTTATGCTATGGTGGTTTAATGTGTTAAATGCTGCAAATTCTTTGATAGGAAATAATTTTAAAAAAAATTTCTTCTCTTGTTTTGTCATTGCGTTGATTAATATTAAAAAAAAAAAAATTAATTATTTATTTATAGAAAAGTTTGTTAATTAAATTTTTTTTAATAAGATTTGTGTTGTGGTTTTATGTTTTTTTTTATTATTATTCAAGTGTTTAAAAGCTTATAAAAGGTGCCGGGTGATCGATAATCATACAAAACAGTGTAGTCTTATAGAAGAGATTTAATGTGTTATGAACGAAAACTCTGGAAAATGTGAAGGAAATCTCGTCTTATCAATTTTAACTTAAACTAAATGAAAACTTTTCGTACGTTCTCTTAAACATTCGTAACATCCGTAAAACCTTCGGGATCAATAATAAGGAACTTTTCTTGTGTATAAAATCATTTTCCAGAACAGTTTTCAAGCATTTTTAATCAATTTTACTATCAGTCGCTTAAATAAACCGAAAATCAAATTTATATAAAAAAAAAAAAATATTGGTGGGTTTCTTAAAAACATAAAAAAAAATTCAACGACAGTAAAAAATTGTTCATCGACGTTGTAGTGATAGATTTACGGAGGTCTTCGCATAAATATATAAAAAAAAAATTCATCAAAACAACAAAAAGCACAAAATTATAATATAAAAAGCTTGCGGCTAATCACCCACACATCATCACATTAATAATAATAATAATAATAAAGAAAATAAAATTTACGTTCTAATTAAAATTAAATTAAAGCATTTTTTTTAAGCTGAATAAATATAAATTTCACTCGTAAATTTGCTTTCTTTTGTGTTTTTCTTTTTATTATTATTATTATTATTATTATTATTATTATTATTATTATTATTATTATAATAGAATTATAATTATAACAATAATAAATATTTAAATTTCTATAATATTTATATATTATTATATGCTTATTTATGTTTTTGTTCCATCTAGACAGTTTAGTTTAGTTTACTTTACGTTACATTACTTTGCATTACATTACAAGAAGCAAGAAAATTTATTTAAATTATTATTTTATTTACAATGCAACATGTAAATAGGTAATTAAAGTAGCAACAGTGTCTTAATATCATAGTGTATTTTGTATTTATGTAAATAAATATATAATGATGAAACAACAATTTGTGGTGGCAGACAAAATAAAACTGCAATAAGTCAGTAGGTCACATAATCCAATGAGCGCAAAGATTTTCATCATTTGATAAATATTGAACAGATAGAAAAGTCTTTGTTTTATCAATCATTTTATGTTAAATATGTTTTGACTAATTTTTGCATAACAAAAAAATGCTACCAGATAGCATGAATATTTAATTTTTCTTTTTATTAGAAAAAAATTTCGCTTTGTTTGTCGTGTTCTTAATAAAACTCCATCATGAATTCATTAAAAATGGAATGAAAAAAAAAAAACTTACTTTCTACAGGAAATGATATTAAATTTATATTTCCTCACCCGAAAATATTTTTTAAATTAAGATTATAAAACCAACGTTTCCAAAGTAAATATTTAGATACAAATTTGGGTTAAACCAACGAGAGTAGCCCAACGTTTTGCTTTGCTTTGTTTTTAGATAGAATTTGCATTTGGTTATGTATTTTGGTGTGGATTAAAACAAAAAGAAGAAGAAGAAGAAGAAGTAATTAACAAGCTTTAGAGTTTTATTATTTTATTGTTAAATTTCCTGTGGATCAAACATTTTTAGAATAAAATTTCTCATGAATGTTTGATGATTAAATTACACCTGAAACCAGAAGTGTCAGTTGATAAAAGTTTATTTAACCAAAAGGATTGCTTGTTGTTATTAAATGCATTGAGTATCGGGATACAACTAGCATTTGTTCATTAGTTTCACGTGTGATTTCTCACTGTAAAATGTTTTTTATAGATTATGTTAAGCATTTCTGCCTGGATTTTAAAAGCAAAGGTCAACAAACATCACTAAATCATTTATTAAGCAAAACTTACTTCTCCCACATACAAACTTCTCTCAACAATTTTGCACTTAACAACCTAACTACAAGTTAGAACACCTGGTTCACAACTCTGTTTCAATTGCATGTTTAATTCAAGCAAACAAGAAGATTATTTATTTCAAAAACGAGTGAATGAAATTAAAGTTTAAAGGAAAAACAGAAACAGAAACAAAAAGAGCCTGGCAAACATCTTTTAGTGTTATTTCCGCACAAAATAGCAGAATAACACGAGAATAAAGTAATAATAATAATAATAATAATAAGAAGAAGAACAAAAAAAAACCGATAAATCTTTTTCGATGACCTTAATGACTTACAAATAAGTTTAAATTTGCTTATAATTTACAAATGTTGTTAATTTTCTCCACTTTTTTTTCTTTTTTGTTTTCTTATTTAAATTAATTCTTTTTTAATTTTGTTTTACATAAGTTAAGAATAAAAAACTTACTGATAATAACTATAACTAACCATCATTTACTGTGAAATGACAAGAAAAGATAAGAGAAAAAAGTTTTTTTTGACTCCTTTTCCTACAAAAACTACTTATTTGTCTGACGTAAATAATTTTTTATCTAGAAACAAAAAATCTTCATCGTGCATCTGACTTGTTCGTTGGTTGCACTTTTTTTTATTTACACAAAAATTGTAAATAAATGTCTGAAAAATATTAGTTTAGCACTTATATGAAATGATTCTGTGCTCGTTGAGCTATACTAGTTCGGAATACGATTTGCTGTGCTGTTGTTTGTGTATAGATTTTGGTTAAATGAGTTGACATCGCACGCTTAATTCATTTTCCAATTCCACTAATTCACCTCTGATTATTCATGACGAGACAATTAAAAAAAAGCCACACAAGTAAAGAATACATACTGTGTCGAGACGAACTCGACAAAATGTTTAAAAAAATTTAACTTAATTGATTAGTAACGCGAATTATATAATGATGATTGTAGGAATAAAAGTTAAAAGTTATTTATTATTTTTTAACAAACTTAAGTCGTTACTTGGCTTGATGTATCATGATTGGCAGTATGACAATCGATTAAATAAAAATCGATTTGAATCATTGCAAAGTGTTTGAAAGAAGGGTTTTTGTGACTTTGTGACTCCGGTATAGTTTTAGTTATAAAAAACTATAGTAACAGTAAAAGAATAAAATAAACAAAGCATATATAATCCAATATACCATACAAATGCTGCACATTTCATAATACTTTTAGAAATAAAACAACAACAAGAAAAAGTTTTATAAAAAGCAAAATAAGAGAAAAATCAACGAGCAGGTGATACATAATATCTATCAACTAACGAAACACTTGTTTCAATATTATATAAAAATTTAAATTAATTAATTTAAAAACAAACAAAACAAAAAAAAAATTGTTGACTTTCCTAAAAGTAGGTTCGTCGCTTTATCAAATTACAATTTTTACCAACAAAAAATATTATCTATGTAGCGTTGAAGTCTTTTGTTTTTTTTATTTTTTATTTTGTTCTTTATTACATTTTACTGTATCACAAATGCTGAGAAAGCTTGTTTTCAGAATGGAACAAGTGAGGAACAATTAAAAAAAAAAAAAAAAAAATAAAAAAGGTCAACGCAATATGGACTCTTTTGTACTGTTTTAATAATTCTTCTCTTCATTGTAATAAAAGTAAACATTTTTGCTTGTCTGCTTTATTATTTTTGTCTTAAAATTATGGTTTTTGTTTTTTTGATTTTATTTATTTATACAAAAGATAAGAAAGAAGCTGTACAAAAAGTTATATAAATATGAAATAATGTAATGTGAAGCAAAGTCTAAACACGTCTTTTTCTCTACGTTAATTTTCTTAAATAAATTATAAAATATTTAATAATTTATTATTATAATAATAATAAGAGACATTCACACCACAATTTTTATTTAACCGTTTTTATTCAACATTTCGTTTCATTTCTTTACTCAATTAATACAAAAACTATTGAATTTCTGAATTCCGGTATATTTTTGACAAATAAAAAATGTCTCAATATGAACTTATGAATAAACGTTTCGGTGCTGGCTGGCTGGCGTTATTCACAACAATTTTTCTACATTTTTGTATAATAATTGAATGGGAAATAATCACTTAAATTTAAAAAATTAATTAAATTATAACTATGAACGTATTTTTTTTAACCGTAAATAATTATATTTTGCTGTTTTGTTTGCAAATGTATTAAACCTTAACCAACTCAGGTTATAGTCAGCTCTTTGATGTTTTTGTTGTTTTCTGTTAAACCATTTCGTTGTGTTGATATTAAATTATTTATCTGAATGGTTCCTTCCTTTCTTTTCGTTTTTTTTTTTTAATATTTCTTTAATATAAAGAGTAATTGAATATTATTTGCGTATTTTTATGCTTTTGCATGTTAATTTTAGATTATTTTGATGGTTAATATTTATTGTAGCGATACAATTATTTTTTTGTTTAGTTAATCTATGTTTTACTGTTTTTTTTTTTTTTTTGTTAACTTTTAATATTTGATTCTTTCGCTGAGTTTTATTTTTATTAAACAACATTTTATGTCTCTAGAAGTGAATGTTTTAAAAGGTTAATGCAGAATATTGTGCCCTTAAGACACACAAAACCTTCGAATTCCTCAATAAATTTTAAAAACTAATGAAACTGAAATGACAATTAATAGCAAATTTAGAATTATTTCCAGCTTGAAAGATGAAGCTTGTTGAATTCTAATGTCTTCAATTGTTTAATTTAAGTTTATTTAATTTTGTTTAAGATTTTATCGATGATTTAGCCGAACTCATCGTTTTAAAAAGAATTTAGCACATGTATTTTAATTAATTAATTTAAAGCAAACACAGTTTATGATTTTGTTCTTCGTAAGCATCATCAAATGTAATATTTTTAGTGCCATTGACTCATGTGTGTAATACAAGGCGTATTATTAAAAAATTAATTAATAATATAAAGTAAATTCAGAACCATAAACAGCAATGGTTTTTATCGAAATGTACTTACATAAATTTGTTATTCTTTCTAATCTAACACTTGACTGGCTGACTTTCTAACATTTAAAAACAATTTGCTTATTGTGTTAGTGATAATGTTAAGTGGATAGATTATTATTAAAACCACTTCCATTATAAATATCCTTAGTTTAAAAACATTTTAACGAACAAGTGAAATTTCTATTTAATAAAAAAATGACTCATAGATTTTGCATCTAGTCTAAATGGCAACACGATTTAACTCTTACTTAACAAACTTATTATTATTATTATTGTTATTATTACTTATTTCTAACGTAAAATTTTAATTTTAAATATATAAATCACACATAGTAAAATGAATGAACGAAAACATAATAATTCATTTGTTATTACAAACAAATGTAAATAATTTTTTTATAACTAAAGACAAAAAAAATTAAACACATAAAGTGCACGTCGTCGTAGTCATATTATAATAAAAAAAAAATTTATAAAATAAATTTGTATTTAAACAAAAATAAAAGATAAAATGTCGTGTAGAAAAACGTGGGGGCTATCGTGACGTTTAAAAAACTGTGAGAAATTTTTACCTTTTTCAAAACAAAATAAAAAGTAAAAGAGAGAAGGAAAAAATGCACAGAAAACGTTTTTATTTTTTCTAGTTTTAAAGTAAATAGGTATGCAACGATATAATTGTTAAATTCTGTCTATAAAGTACCGCGACTTAAGTAATAATAAATGTGTTATGTGTGGTGAATGGGTGTGGAGAGTTTTTTTTCTTTTAATTTTTTTTTTTTTTTCGTTGTTTCTTAAATTGCAATAATTACACAACACACTTGACTGAGTTCTATATTTTCTATCGCCCATTTAATTACACAAAATTACACTTTATAAAGCCTTGTACATTTGTTGGAGTGTATTACACATACAACATACCATTATAATCACCACATAACTAACCTTATAATCGCGATTATAAAATTTAATTTAAATTAAAAAAAGTTCACGCATCAAACGTACGTAAAGTTTTTCGTTCCATTTTTTGTCTCTTTAAACCCATTTTTAATATATTTCATCCCATCTTAAAGCGTGTAAATTAAGTAATAAAACATAAAAAAAAAATTAATAATAAGGTTTGATTAAGAATTTATTTGTTTGTTGTTTCCACGCACAACAGTAGCAAAGATTAACATACTTTTCTATTAAAAAAACACACTCAACAGTGTTAGCAGGAACAAAGTATAATTAAAAAATAAAATTTAAAAAAAAACAGTTAAGAATGGTAAATAAAACGTTATGGTTGGCTTAAGATTGTAGGAGATTAATTAATTATATTTTTTTTATTAATTATTACAACTGAACCTGAACTAATTTAATTCTTTTGGTTTTTTATATGACTTTCAAGTTAGTTTTTTTTTCAAAATTTTTAATAATTTAATTTAATTTAATTTAATTAAAAAATTGTTATCGGGATTCTTATGATTGTTTGTCGCTTAAACTGCATTGAAATTAATTTATTACCACAAAATAATCACATTGCGAAGCAACACTTATCTTAAATATACTAAGTATATTCTATTGATTCTTGTAAAATCCTCCATAAAAAAAAATTTCATGCTTCTCATGTAGTTAATACTTGACACTATTTTCAGTATTTTAATAACACTTTTAATTAACAAAATTAATTAAATTTAGAAAGATATAAATAAAAAATAAAAAAAAATAAAACATAAAACATAAATCAAAGTCATCACGTACCTTACTTCTCACAAGCTTTAAAAAAAAAACAAAACGTAAATAAAAGTCGTTTATATGGGATTAAGATTCTGATTTATTATTAGTGATAGTCGTATTACATACAGCTATATTTACTATTAGCTTGTAGTAGGTAAAAATGTATTTAACGTAATATTTTAATTAATTTACACAGATTGCACTAATCTAATTTAAAATTAACTGGAAATGACTTAACCTAACTAAAAATTTAAACAAATGACTAACTTTGGATTATCAAAGCTGAAGTTGTTAGCGTTTATTGTTATAAAAAATTAAAGTGCGTGATAGCCACGGCTTTTTTGTTATGTAACGCAGTAAAAATAGCGCACGACACGTTTAAGCCCAAAAAACTTATCAGACAAAGCTTTTTAAATATTTCTAGGGGTTTATTGAAGTCATAATGATATTTTGCATACATTTTCTCAAATAAAAAGCTTGATCAGGAGTGTGTTTTTGCACCTTATTAAAAAAAAACTCTAGGCAATAACAATTTAAGTTAAATTTACATAAAGCCTAACTAAAAGTGCAAATGTGAAGAATTAGATAAAATAAATCAACCCATTTTGATGTGATTATAAAAGCTCTTGATTGTGCGTTGACAACGCATTCTCAATTTAACCAATAACGATTCTTATGACTTAAATTAATTAGTTTTAAAAATGCACCAGTCAGCTATATGACTTGTTTAGTAATTGTGGTTTTTAAAGTGGTTAGATTTGATTTAAACCACCGAAAACAAAGATCCAAAGATAGCAAATACTGTAATCAGACACAACTGCCTATAACTTTTACATCTCTGAATTTAGTGCTTCAGCTTTTAGAGGACAACAAAAAAATAATTAGATAAAAAATTAAAAAACTAATTTCACTTACTATAATACTAATAAAAAAATCTGATTTTACTTCCTGCAAACTTTCTTTCACCTTCTTAATGTAATAACAATTTTTTTTTTTTTTGATAAAACAACCGGGACACTCCGCAAAAATATCAATTGCACAAATAGATTTAAAAAATATATATAAATATTTATAACATGAAAAAGTAATTTACCGAATCAATTATATGCGTAATTTATTTTCTATTTGCTAAATCAATTAGCTTAAACGTATGTAATGCGAATAATATCTGGTATACAGTTATCATCGTTCTGTCAGTGACATTCGATCGCATAAAGATACTATCATAATTTATAATTAGTGTATTAAAGTGGAGTAATAATAACAAAACTAAATAACCGTTTCTTCTACAACTTTTCTCATCTATTTATAGATCAGCTTAGAAAGAAATTAAAAAAAAATAAATAAAAATCTTAAGAATTGGTTGAAGAATGATTAACACACATTTTCTATATATTTTTTTTTAATTACAAATTATATTTAGATAGAAAGAAACTTTATCCCGGTTTTTTTTTTTATTGTGTTATCATTTTAATTGATGACACTAATAGTATGGGTTTTAAACATTTAATTTATTAATTAGCCAGCATTTTCAATATTTTAAAAACATAAAATTTTTCTCGCAGATTATTATAATAATAACTTTTTTTTTAATCAATAGAAAGGTAATAGACAGGTAATTGAAATTGGTTTTTGTTCAAATTTTAATGCCAATGAAATGCATTTAACAATTATAAATGCAGTTAAACCTCTTTAAGCTGGTTTTACCTTTAATTTCATCTTTTTCTTTTCTTTTTTTTTTGTTATTTAAATTCATTTTAATTCAGTTATTTATTAGCTTTGATTTTGTAGTTTTATCTTGTACAACGTTTAAGTTTTTATTAATTAATAATTATCATATACTTATCATAACAATATATTAGTTAGTGAAGCTTAATTGCTTTGTATTTAAAATTAGTTTAAAATTTTATATAAATCATTCATTCACATTTATTTTTTAATCAAATAAAATACTGAATGGCTTTAAACCTCTTTGCATAAGTTCTTAGTTCTGCATAAACTCTGTTATTGTTATCAATACAAATAAACGAGAGAATGTTTTGCAAATTTAACGTAACTTTCGTTTTATTCTTAACTAGAGTTACTATTAGCTCGCCTCAGTCAGATAAAGTTCATTGGTAGTACGATTCAAAAAGTTCCGGAAATTATAGGTAATCAAGAGGGCATAAAAATAATTTCAATCCAATAATTTTTCATAATAAACAAAGACCACAAACGTTAAAACATAAAATTAAAATTTTAAAAAATGCTTGAATAGACACGAATTGAAGTTGGTCACAATTGATTATCTAAATTTTATCATTACTTCGGTTTTTTTTTTTTTTTTTACAATCCGATATTAAACGTAGAACTTTTTGTTCTTATGAACCGAAATACTAAAAATTTTCAATATTTTATTACATTTCTAACCATAATTTCATTTGTAATAATAAAAAATATTCATCTGTCATTGTTAAAAACTATTTGATGTTTTGACTTAATTTTATAGAAAAAAAACAATAAAGGTTAAATACTTTTATATAACAAAGTTTCTTATTACTATTATTATTATTATTACAAAACTTATTGATTTGTTTTGTATTATTACAATGATTACAAAATACTAAAAAATACTTTATTATTATTATTATTAAACAGGTAACAGGTAACAAGTAAAGTAACTAACAATAAAGAGAAAGGTAAAAAAAACACTTTCATGAAATTGTAATTGAATTGTGGAAACAGAAAAAACTTATTTATAGCCCTTCATGCTGTATCTAATTACAAGAGTTTTATTCTTTATAATACAAATAAATAAAAAAATAAAAATTTAATTAATTATTAATAATAGTAACTCTTTTCTGAGAATAATAATAAAAAATCGTGTAAATCAGTCATCAGTTTAGTTTTAATTTTCTCATATAATGCCTCAAGTGTTTTCATTGCATATAATTATCTACTTTCTTGATATAATATTACTATAATTTGCAATTTTTTTTTATCACCTTATTTACTTATTTATTTTGTCAATTTTTAATTGAAGAGAAAATTCTATACCTGTAAGCGTTTTTTTTTTTTTTATTTTTTTTAAACGTGTCGATAAACATCCTTCCTTTTTTTTTTTTTTAGAAATTTTCCCATTATTATTCAGTATCAAGTATTTTGATTTAACCTAGATTATAAATAATATTTTATTACCATAGTTATGTGTGTTACAAACATTTTTTGAGTTTTTTTTTTAATGTAAATCACATCATTACCCTGGTGACAAGTTAATTTAGGGCAACAATGCGAAATATAGAAATAAACTGTTGCTATCTGTTACTATCTATTACTATCTGCTATTATTATTACAAACGATCACATTGATCATTAAGGCCTATGCAGGATGAAAGATACAACTACAAAATACACATAAAAATTCAATTTCTAAGCAAATACAGTCTAGCTAACAGAATCAGAACTTCAAACGTTCAGCGACCAATTTTAAATTGTCAAATAAGTAAAAATGTATTGCGCGAAATTATGGATGTTATGCAAGTATTGGTATTGGCTAAACTCTGGTGCGACTACAAAATTAGAAATAGATTCTAAAGCTGTAAACAGAATAAAAGATGCAGATGCAAACTGTACATAAAAAAAACATTTAAAGCTGAGTGACAGCAATCTTGCTAACAGAATCAGAACAACAAACGTTCATATAAGTAAAGAATTTTTGTGCGAAAGTACGGAGCGCAAGTATTGGTTGGTTACGCTGTGGCTTCAACTGCAAAATTAGAAATAGATTCTAATTAGGCTTCATCGTCAACAGCAACTGCATGATTCTGTTAGCAGCATAGAATTTGTGTGCATTTTAATTTCACAGATTTTGCAGCTTGTATCTGCATAGATAAATAGACGACAGATACAATTTCTCTCTCTTTGATTCTCTCAGCGTGTAATTTACTTGACAAAAGTTATAGTTAGTAGTTATATCTTTCGTTCTGTTTACTCCATTACATTCTTTTAAAGATCTTTTGAATTTCTTTGCAACCAAACATTTAATCTCGTTTCTCACACATTAGAAATTCTTTATTATATTATTTTATCATTAATCGTGAATTTTGCCTCTTTTTTTTCATTATTACTACTGAAATTATAAAATTAAATCTTGTTATGTAAACGATATTTCATTTAAAAAAAAACTGTCAACATATATAATTGAATTAAATTACAATCATGTCAAAACTCTTTGGCTTAGTTTTTCGATTTAAGTATAAAAAACAAAAAAACTCATTATTGTTCCTACAGACGTTTAAACTAACAATAGAAAACTAAGTAACACGATTTTGATCTAATTTTTGTCCTAAGACGATAATCAATCAAAATAATTACCTTTCGTCAAAAAAAAATAACCAACAACAGCTTTGTTCACTTGAAAATATTACAATTGGCGCCTTGTTTCGTTTTCTTTTTTTCTTTTTTTTTTTTTGCCATAATTGAATTACAAGAAGACAAAAAAAAAAGTTTTTTTTTTTAACTTGACGTTACGATGTGCGATGTAAAGTCATAAAGGTGGAGGAAAAAAAAATAAAATAAAAAACAAAAAATATTTATTAACAGTGACAAACCGGCACAACTTCATGGATTTTATTTATATAAATAAATAAATAAATAAATTTGAATATTAGAATAAAAAAAAAGAAGAATTTTCGTGTATTGAATACATGAAACGCGAATCGAGTGAGAATAATTTAAAGAAACGGAAAAAAAATGTTTGACAGTGATTTGGTGATTGATATCCGAGTTAAATCAATTTATCTTCTGTTGTTTTTTTGTTTCTGTTTGTTTTTGCTTAGTAATTCTTTTGTTTTTAAGTAAAATTAAAGAAGAAGAAATAAAAAATATTTTAATCGCATTAAACGTTTAATGAATGATGGTTTAGAATGACTACAATACAACAAAGTTTTAAATTCTGTGATTCGTAGTAGCTGTAGCTATGTCGTTTTAATTTAATTATTAATGTGTATGACTCATGTGTAGAGAAGTTAATCCTGAAAAACCATTTAAAAATGTGTTAAATCATCAATTTGTTTTAAGAATTTAGCGGAACACACACGGAAGTGCCCTTATTCATTGGGTTTTCTAATCAAATTTCACTACTTCGTTGCTTGTTCATTCTTCTTTATCTACAATTTTAATATTTTTAAAGTCGATAAATATTAAATATTTAAAATCCTCATTACATCATTTGTTTTATTTAGAAATTAAAGTTGGAACTTTAAATTTCAAATTAATTCAAAACTGTACAGGATTGGTTGATTCCAATCAAAAACGGTCTCAACGCTGTTTTTTCAAAGGTTTTTCTTTTTTACCTTGATTCCTTTTAAGTTTCCGATTGTGATAACCAAAGATACATTTTTTACTTTTTTTTTTTATTATATAATTAAGCAATAAATAAATGATAACAACTTTTGATTACTTTAAATAAATTTACGTTAATTAAAATTACTTTCCACTAAAAATGCTTTACGTTTACCTTTTTATATAAATAAATAAATAAAAAAAAAACCTTTGTTAAGCGAAAGTTGATTTAAGTCGTCTACTTTTATGTTTTTCTCTTTTAATTGAATTTAGCCGTTTTGCATTCAATAAATGATTAATTATGTAGCATGTAGTGTGTCGCTTCTGCAAAGCACATTAATTTTCTCATACTAAACTCTCACGTCCAAACGATAAATTTCTAACAAAATTACCACTTTCAGTTAACAAAAAAATATTTAACACAAAAACCAATCCAAGACCTTTTAAGTGCGTTGCTGATACCAACGAATTATTCAACAAACAAAAGCCACAATGTGTCTTGTGTGTTGATTAATTTTCTTTTCGTTTATTTAATTATTATTTTTTTTTTTTTATAAAAATTCCGATAATTAACAAAGAAATATTATATTTTATTATTATAATTAATTAAAAAATAAAAATTAATTAATGAAAAAAAAAAAATATTTTTTCTTTTTTCAATTCTTATCACATTTTCAGATGGCGGCTTAAAAGTTCGACACATGAACGGCACCAGTCATAATAATAACAACAACAACAGCAACAGCAACAACAATATAAATAATAATAATAATAATGTAAATTGGGTGAATTCAAATAATGAACATCATGTAGCGACATTACCAAGGTAGGAATTTCTTTTTTTTAAACGTTTGACAAATAAACAAAACAAAATGTTTTTTTTCTCATTATAGACAACGACAAACAGAAGGAATCACATCATCTGTTGTGACACCGACAACAAACGGTAATATACCAAATGGACGTCAGTTAAATGGTATAATGGCACGTGGACCAGGTGGCCTACATGAGGATCTTGAATTTCCACCAACATTACGTACCTTAACACGTAAAAAAGCAATCATATGGATGAGGCCACATGTAAATATTACTTTTCCACTGCTAATTAAAATGTTAATTTATGATCAACAAAAAACAAAAAATGTTTCGTCCACCTACACCTTGTTAAAGCGGCATTTTATGTTTGTTTCTAATTTTACATTTTAAAAATTATGCAGACATAGAAAATGTTTTTTTTTTTTCTTTCCAAATTCGGTTAGTTTGACAGCCGGTAAGTTTCAGTGATTATTTTGTCTCTCGTTCAACAAATACATTCCAAAGTGGGTTCACAGTTACATATTGATTATTATTATTATTATTATTATTATTATTATTCGATAGTATTTTTTACATTTATTTATTGATTTATGGTTATGTTTAAGCTGTTTAAACTGTTTACAGTCTGCTTTTATAATTTATTTCCTGATAAAAACATTGTCATACCAGGGAAACTTATGTCGTTTTTGTTTGACCAGACAAACGAAACTTTTTAATTGAATTAAGATTAGAGAAAAGAAAAGGAAGGATACATAAACTTCTTAATAATCTTATAAAATTACTATACGAGCATCTTTATACATTTTGGAAGTAACTAAATTAACCCACTGCATACGTTTTCGCATTTAGGTCAATAAACTTTTTGGCGCCGACTTTTAATAATTTTCTTTTATATTTTTCTTATGGTTTATATGTTGGTTTTCCACTGGTTATATTTTTTATTAATGAGTAATATTATTGATATTTAAAAATAGGAAAGAGGAGGCGTTAATTTAGTCGTTATATCCAAATATTTTTTGTTTGTTTGTAACTAAGTTATTCGTATGTTTTGGACTTAACACAGCCTGACAACTTGATTTAAAATGTTAACAAAAAAAAAATGTAAATAAAAAAATAAATAAATTTATTCAAATCTCGTCTTATTTCCAATTGATTTATTTAGTCTCCGGTATTTCTTACATTAAAAATTGACCAAAAAAACCAAAAAAAAAAAAAAAAAAATTATATAAAAATCCCGCTTGCATCGCATCTAAAAATCACAAAAATTATTGAATTATTTATTAAGTGCTCTGGGAATATTTTTCTTATAATTTTATTTTTAATTTATTTCGCTATGTACTCTGTCTGTATACTATCTATATAATTATAATACGTAAATCAAAATTTAAAATTAATTTGAATTAAAGGTGAAAATATTTATGAATACAATGTTGCATACCTTCCGGCGATTTATTAATTTATTTTCTTTGTTGTTTTAATTGGTAAAAAAACATTTTTTTTTCTTTTTGATTAATTATAGGATATGTGCTCAAGGCCACAATTTCGTTTATCACATCCAGGATCTGTATTAGCAGCAAGAGAATTACCAGAGCCTGTCGGTCCTGGTGATCCTAATCTATTAGCAGCATTAGGTTGTTTATCACAATTTCCACGTTTAATGGAACGTGTTGTGCCACCAGAACAAACATTTGATGCTGGACACGGTTATTGTGGAATGTTTAGGTAAATTAAATATTATATTTTAAAATTACCTTAAAAAAAATACCCAATAAACGCCTACATCGATAAACTATTTTTATGGCTTTTAACTGTGTTTCTTCTTCTCAACCAAATATTAATTTCTTTTATTAATATTTATCGATTGAATGAGTGTATTGATTGAATAATTTCACGCTATGCTAATAAAATTTATTTTCTATATATAATATTCGTTATAGTGTCTTCACTTAAAACATTTTTTTTTTACTTTTTCTTTATTTTAATTACATCAAATGCATTTGATACTGATAGCTTAAGTAGCTTTACTTAATATATATAATTACAACGAAATGAAGGCGTTTTTTCGCTCGTTTTTTCGAGTTTAGTATATTAAAATAAAGATAAATACGACAAGATAATAGACTGCGTTAAAGTTTTACTTCGTTTTTTAAGTAATAAATTATCGAGTAACTAACCTAAAGATTTACTTTAGAAATAAGAATTAGAGAGAAATTGGTTGTTGTTGGTTTTTTTTTTTTGCTGTTAAAAGACATTTAAGTGCTTTTTTATGTGTTGCATATCAACGAACCAAAAAAATAAAAGCATTTATAAGGTTCGTTGACAAATTAATCAAAATGCATAAAATCGCAATTAATTAACAATAAAAACAGCGAATTAACTTGTTTTTTTTTTTTTTTTTTTTAATATAAATTTAAAAACAAAAAAAAAATTATTATTATTTATAAATATAAATAAATTAAACAGAATAATAAGCAAAAAAAAACATACATAAAATGAAATTAAATTAAAAATTTTCTTTTTCATAATAATTCATTATTAATGCTTTTCGTTAAATAAACATAAATTAATTATTTTCCATGTTATTATAATATATTGTTAAATAAGGTAATAATCTTATTCTAATTTAATTCTAATTTATTAGATTAAATCCTGATTAATATTATTCGCTATGCATGTGTTTAATGATTTTTAATGAGCTTTTTTTTCTACGTTATCAATTTAATTAGCATTACGGTTTAAACAAATATTTAAATTTACTTTATTTGCTTATTAATTCTTAATTAGAAATCGTTATTTGATTTAGTTTTTTTTTTGTAATAAAATATACGATAAACATGAACTTTTATTAGAATTCTTGGTTTCCAAAGTTAATTAAAGGCATTAAAAGCTTATTAAAAAACGACACAAGTGCTGTACTCTTTTTTTATAAAACAATATTTAAGCTAAAACTTGCATTTATTAACTATGTACACCGAATTACGTAAAAGTGTCTTATATCACCCAAAGAAACGTTGCATAAGAATAAGTTAGATTCGCTTAGATTCATCGTTGTGACAATTTTTTATAAACATCGCAATAGACATGATCTGGAATATTAGTTCACAGTCAATCAATATAAATTATTAGGGTTTGATACACAAAATACCCAAAATTGCCATCAGCCGCATTCACTCTCAAATCATTAAAAACCACAATTTTCTTAAATCCAATCACTAATTATCATGGTAGCTTAACTATTCACAAATAGACAATATGTTATAAACCTTAAACATAGTTTAGAGTTCCATCTGAAAATCTACTAGTCGCATATTAGATCAAAAGCACGAAACGCTGAGAATTATCAATCTAAAACGTACCGATTACCAAAGACAAACCAAAAAAAAATTAGAAGACATATTACTTCAACTCCTTAAAATGTTTTTTCAAACCTCAAAACCGCTTCAAATCAAGATACTTAAGCTTTAACCACTTTGATGTAAGTGATTTCATATCTTAAAAAGTTTAAACATTTTTACAAAGTTTATGTATCTTCAAATGTAAATTTTTTGGAACTTCATAAATCTTACATAAATATGTTTGCTTTAATACCCTTAAAAAGCTTTATTACCCAATAAGCTGTCAAGTACTACAATGAAGTTTGCAGCACACCACGGCATTTGTTTATCTAAAAGCTGAAAATCAAACGTTAATCTACTTTAATTAATAAAAAACAAAAATAGGCATGTAGTCGCTCACAAAACAATCAGAATCTTGTTTAAAACAGACCGAATTTGGTATACAAAGCGCTTTAACGTTTAAATGAATTAAATTTTATAGAAATTTTATAAAAAAAAACAAATTTGCAGTATGGTTATTTGCGGAGAAATATCGTGAACTTGTCATAGTAGAAACAACTTAATTAAGAATTTTTTTTTTTAATTAATTTTCATGTTAAACATTTTTTGCTCATGTTTTTGCTACTCTTAAGCTTTTTATTTTGTTTTTTCCGGAAATTTATTGTTGTTGTTGTTTTTTTTGTTTCGCAAGTATCACAACAGGTGAATTGTCGCTGTTCATTTTCTTCTTCATCTTACTCTTCGAAACTGCTTAAAGTTTAACTTGTTAAGTCGTTAAGCTGTTTGCTTCTTTATTCTTCTTTTATTTGTTTACTTGTCTATGATTTATTTTAATTAAGCTTAAAAAAACCATAAAATATTTGCTTAACAAGGAAGCATTAAAAAAAAAACAACAAATTAATGTTTGATCATGCGCGAAAAACTTAAAAAATATTCATTCAGTATGATTAAAAACAAAAGCAAAACTGATGAGCAGAAAAAACATTTTATGTTCTTGTTGTCTGTATGTTGATGATATTTGATGTTGAAGAGGAGGTGATACTTTGTTTTATTTCTGTTTATGGCTCACCAATAAGCATTTTATTATTATTATTATTATTATTATTATTTATTATAAAACAATGTGTGTGGGTGCCAGATAGATAGCTAGATAGCTTTAAGCTAATTAATTTTATACAAAATTTTTTTTTTTCTTTAATTTTCTATTTTTAATGAAATTATTTGTGATGTCTTTTACCTGTCATAATAAACAAATTCTTCGTTATTATTATAGTAATTTAATTTTATGTTTTTTATTCATCTTCTTCTTCTTCTTCTCTTTATTGTTTAATAACCCCAATTAAAGTCATTCGATTATCATTATGCTAATGAAACAATAAGAAAAAACATTTGTACAAAATCACATTTTGTGTCATGCTATCATATTTATTGATTTTAATTTTTGTTATGTACGAATTATATTAAATATGATATTTGGGTGTGGCTTTTTTCAATTTATATTTTAAATAAATAAAAATATCAACCCAAAATTAAGATTAATAATGATTAAAAGATGAGAATCTGATGATTGATTTTTATGGTTTTTGTATTTATTTTGTTTCAATAATTTACAACTTTAAGCTTTTAATATGCAATAAATATTTGTCAAACACCAATACAATATGCGAATATTTTAAAATATACAAAATAGACAAATATATTGCAGCAAAAATAGAGAAAAACATTGGTTATTACACTAGGAATATAATTTGTATATAATAAGGAGAAATAGGACGACTGAAAAGCCTATAAACACGACCTATAACAGGAGACATTTAACAAAAAAAATTACTTGCCACTGTGATATATACTTTATAGAAACCAAGTTAAATAAAATTCCGTAACAAGTCAATTAGCAACAGTAAATAAGCTCCTATTCTCCTACACCTAATCAAACATCAGGCATTAAGCAATCAGGCTACGGAGCAATATGAAATGATAACGAAACCAATGAACACTCTTATAGAAACAAAGGGTCTGTTACAAGTAAATTGTCAACATAAAACCTCTACTTTTACTGCTAACCAGGAGCATATAACAACAGATAAGCATTGAAATTCATTTGCGAAGTGATATGACATGATCGCAAAACTGATGAACACTCTGCAGGCCTTTGATATGCATGGGCATAGAGCTAATGAACTCGGTAAAATAATTTTAAGACTTAATGCCAAGGAGTAACACCAGAGTTTCACGATAGTCGCATTTATGTATTGTAATAAGCTTCACGCTGTACCTAATATTACTAATTACTTACTTAACTTAATATTAAAACGACAAACAACCACCAAACAACCAAGTCAAAATTTATAATTTCATTATAATTACACAAAAGGATAAAGCTACCTGTTAAACGTGACAAACAAACCTTAACAGAAATCGAATTATGGAATCGTGATATGTAATTTACGTAATCAAATGTATCGATTATGAACAATCAAATAATTAATTAATTAAGAAATGTTAAAATAAAATTGTCGAAATCACCTTCCGCCGTTTTAATGAAACACACATTTATATATTTCTATATAAATAATTTCAATGTCATTTGGGTAAATATACGAAGAAAAACGGTAATATGATCGATAAATTAATTAAAATATTTTAATAATCGAATATTAATTGAAATATTCTTTAAATAATTTTGTAATATAACCGTTAAATTACATTTTTATCGATTATATGATTATTTATTTACACAACTTTCACCATTATGCTATGATTGATTGACTTATATTCCATATACAATACAATGAATGCTTTAATTATTTTTTTTTAATCATTAATTACCGACTTTTTCTTTATTTTTTGATACATATATATTGAAATGTAGGATGAACATTAAAAGTGTTCTAGATTCAGCGTGTTTACCTTCATTGCGTTGGGATTTAATAAAAATACCGATAGATTAATCCAAAATTAAATTCAATCGGAACACAGCGGTTATTATAGAAGCATTTTGCAAAAACTGTTATCGTTATGCCACCAAATATGAAAATATAAATAATTCGTGCAAAATTATAAAAATTGCCGCAAGTCATGTATGTTTTTTTTTTTCGTGATTTAAAAACATTCAAGTCCACCTACTCTTCCCATTTCAAAAGCTTGTTGCTGTGCCACGATAATCAAATAAAGCATAAAAAACAGAAAAATAAAAAAACTATTGCGCTGGTGTTAAAAAAATGTTTTCATTCTAGATTTCGTTTTTGGCAATGGGGTAAATGGATAGAGGTACGAGTCGATGATCGTTTACCGACAAAAGGTGATCGACCAATGCATATGCATTGTGCACAACCGGACATTTTTTGGGCTGCGCTTTTAGAAAAAGCTTATGCCAAGTAAGTTTAACATTTTTTTTTTGTTTATTAAGCAATTTTATTTTATTAATGGAAAATCAAGACTTTATGGTGGTTACGGCTTTTTAAAATATGGTACAATCGGGCGTGCTTTACAAGACTTAACTGGTGCAGTTGTACAGAGTGTACCGCCAAGCGGACCACTTCTTGGTGGCGCCGTACCCAGATCAACACTTTTATTAGCAATCAGTGGCAATGTAAGCAATTTCGTTGTTTTATTTAAGTTGCAAACCAGTAAAGAAGTTTTTTTTTTTTTTAAATTAATATAAGGAAAAAGACACAAAACGACGTAGATCTGGTTTATTGGCGGAGCATCCATATTGCGTGACTGGTTTAGCACGTGTGAGGACAACATCATCAGATTTACCACAAATAAGCAACGGTTTATTAGATACAAGTCTAGTAAGATTACGTAGTCCGTGGGCTGGTGGTGAATGGGGTGGTATTTGGAGTGGCGCTTGGTCAGAAAGAAGCTGGGAATGGAATGCATTAAGTGAACGTGATCGCGAATTATTAGCTTCACGATCACAAAACGATGGTGAATTTTGGTGAGTAAATAATTTACTATTATTGAAAGTTTGATTTTTGATTTATTTATTTTTTATGACATTACATGGCATTACATTGTCCAAAGAAATGTTTAAAAAACAAGAAGCAAAAAGCAAACAAACTCTATTCAGGTGTTACTTTGCTATTCATATCGTTTAATATTTTCTTGACTTCATTTAATTTATCCACAAAGGCATCGTTTAAGTCACGCACAGGCGTTGAAGATATGTCATCGTTAGTTTCTTGTAAGCGAACTTTTAAAGAAAATCCATCATTATCCATAGAAGAACCAAGCAATGGTGCATCATTCATATCCCCATAATCTAAATCATCCGCTAAATCTTCATCATCTGTATATTCTGTATCATGCATGTCATCATCAAAAGTTGCTGCACGATTATATTTCTTCTTTTTCTCCTTACTTACTGTCTTATCCTTTTTTGATTTTGAATTTTTATTTGGTTTATCATCTTTTATCCGCTTCATAAAATACATTAAATGCTTTTCTATATTTAATAATTTTGTCTTAACACACGTAGTCAATTCATTAATATCTCTAGTGATTTTAGACTCTTTTTTGTACCCTTTTGTGCTTCGCTTTATTCGTAGTTTCATGTCATTTACTACCAGACCCATCGCTTTGGAAGGACTTCTAATAGTTTTCTTTAAGATATTCGATCCTCTTTTCCTGCGTATTTTACTTGATTTAATCAAATCTGCAGCGCGTTCTCCAATCATGTAGCTTATCGCTACAGTGTGACCTGATGGTGGGATCGGAACAACACTTATATCAGCAACTCTTAAATTATCGAATCCATGAACTCGTAACTCATTATCTACAACAGCACTTGGATCATCAGATGGTCCCATTTTACATGTGGCTATTTGATGATGCAGCGTTGCGGACAAATGATGTATGTAGCATCGCCAATAATCATCTGAATTAAATTCTAAATCAAGACATCCTGGAACTTTGGCTTCATAAAGTTTAGCTCCAATGGCTTTAAAAGCTGGTTGACTTGTGATACGTATAGCTTCACGAATGCCGGCTAGAAGTGTTTCAGTGTCTTGTGGATCGGAGAAAAAGTTAGGCTTGAATATTGTATGATGAAACGGATTCGATGATTTAATTTGAAGTTGACCTTTACTTCGTGGATGAATCAGTAGTGGAACATATTGGAAAGATCTCTTTGTTTGCAGTGGTCGAAAAACGGAGTCATATGCTTCTTCGCTTATTCCAACACCTGCACGTGTACCTGGTGCTGTGTCAAATGCCATGGTTGTAAAACTTTGCAATAATTCAATATCGGGATATTGTGGATCTGGATCCGTTGATACATTAGATTTAAAATAAAGAATACCCTCAATTCCAGTTGATGTCAAAGGTCCGCTGCCTTTAAACCATTTCGCTATTACATCGGGCCGCAGAACATTGCTTTGAGATATCAGGCCATCGGTGTCCTTTTCAACTGTAAATAGTGGACCAAATACTCCAATGTGCTCATAAAGAGTACGTCCTACAGGCAAATCTTTAACAACTGGTATATTTACTGCTTTTAAATCTTCCGCCGGCCCGATTCCAGATAACATTAATAGTTTTGGTGATTCAAAAGCCCCAGCAGCCAGAATAACTTCTATTCTGGCTTTAACTGAATATCGCTTTTTATCTTTTAAAAATTCGACTCCATTGGCTCTGCCTACAAACAAACATAATACAAAAAATATAAAATCCATTCGATAATAAATAAACAAAAAAAAATTTATTAATTTCCTACCATTAGAAGTGATAATTCTCGTCGCCCAAGCATTTGTCAAAACATTCAAATTCGATCTTTTTCTTATTGGATTAAGAAATGCATGTGCTGCTGTAACTCTATGACCACGATTTGTCGTCATTTGCATATAAGACACGCCAAGTTGTTCCAAACCATTAAAATCAACTAAGGGATAACCAGCTTGCTGTGAGCTATCGATGAAAGCTCTTCCTACTCCAGATTTGTAAATTATTTCTTCAACGACCAACGGTCCACTATGGCCGTGATATTTGCTGTCAAATTTCTTTCGAGCTCCTTCCGATTTTTTAAAGTAAGGTAAAACATCGTCGTAACTCCAACCAGGTGATGTTTGATTCCAACGGTCAAAATCTCGACGATTTCCACGTGTATAAAGCATGTAATTAATAAGGGACGATCCACCTAATCCACGACCGTGTGGCCAAAAACATCTACGTTCCTTCATAGCTAGAAATATTTGGAAAAATTATTAGCAAATGTTACCGCTATTTAATGGTTTGAATTCAATTGTGACAAACATAGACATGCAGAACTTTGCTCCTCGGTTGTATATCCCCAGTTATACCCCGTCGATTGTAAATTAGGAGCGCCCATAGGTACATCTGTGAGCAATGGTAATGCTTCTGAACCAGCTTCTAATAATAAAACCGTTTGATTTGGATCCTCTGATAACCGATTAGCTAAAACACAACCGGCTGGCCCACTTCCAATCACAATATAATCAAACGACAATGATTTCAGTTCACTATTACTAAACACACCAGCTCTAGTCATCTGTTGACGATAATCTCTTCCAATCATTCTAAACAATGGACTATTATACAACCACGTCGATGGAAGGTCATTTGGCGTATCATAATCAACATTACTGACACCACTTGTTAAAACTGATTCACTAAATGTTTGCAAATGGTGCAGCAAAAATATAAAACAACAAATCCTGATCATGATTTTCGCTGTTAAAAAACCTTTTTTATTTTTAATCCTTTCAAACACTATTTCTTATTAACCCACTAAAAATTTATCTGGAATACTATAAAAATTTCAATACAAGCTCCTCTATATATATATATATATATAGTCACATTGTAAAATCAGTTAAAATCCATATCGAATTAACATTTTTGTTCTAGTCAATCAGAATAGAATTTTTTTATTTTTTTTTTTAATTTTTTCTTATTTACATTTAGAAATTAAAATTTATTTAATTAAACATGAATTAGCATATTATTATCAATTTGAAAATAAAAAAAAAAAATTTTTTTTTGTAATTAATTTACTTAAATCAAAGAAATGAGAGAGCAAAAAACTGCATCACATCGCTACGGGTGTAGTACATATGACATTAACCTTTAAGCACAACAACAACAAACAAAATAAAACCTCACAAATGTCTTTTTTTAATCAAAATCCCATTTAAATAAATATTTAATTTCACTTTTTTCTCTATTGATTTTATTAATTAAAAATTATTATTATTATAATTAATAGTAATACATAAACCGAAGTATAACAATTGAAGTATTAATAGTTAATGGAAATTAAAATTTATTTAATTCACCTGTGGTTAATTGTGTATCTCCCACCCATTTTTTTTCCAATAATTTTTTTTTTTTGTTTTAAATTAATTTTTTTTTTCTTGCAGAAAACAGAAAAGCTTTACGAATTTTATTTGATTACATTAGAGAAAAACACATCAACAAATCGGTATAATTGTAAAGAAAAAATTTTAATTACGCAAAATAAAATAATTAAAAAAAAAAGCACAACGTCAAGTTTACCTAATAACGAGGTTGAGGTTAAACAAAAAAATTATAAAACTCACACTTAAACGACCGACTTGTTTGACTTGGAATTTACGCTATTTAATGTGTAGATTTTTTTTTTATAATTAATTTATTAACATTTGCACGTCTGTTTTTTAAAAGAATTTGTAGCAAAAAAAAAAATTAATTTATGGCATCACAATTCAAGTACAATGTCAAATGGAATAGTGCATAGCTAGTTTTTTACAAAGAAAGTAATTTCCGATAGTAATTCAACACCAAAAAAAAGAAAAAAAAGAAAAAAAAGTTTATTTAGAGCAGGAAATAAACGAAAAACATTAGACACAAAGAAGGACAACAAGAAAACTATTTATTTTCGGTAGAATAATTTACGTTTTGATAATTTAATCGTAGTTAGATTGACAATTACTTCCTCATTAGCATTAAATACCAGATCTTAACCTTTTCTTTGTGGAATCTAAACATTAATCTTTTTAAAACCCATTAATGATTAAAAACAAAAATGATTTATTTCATTAATTAAAAAAAACAAGAAAAACAACAAAACAAATAAAAAAAAAATAAATAAATTTTTAATGATTTAATTTAGGATGTCAGTACCGGAGTTTTTGACACGTTTTACTGTGATATGGTTGGCACATATTGGTCCAGACGATTGGGCACTTGAACCGGCGTTACATTCAAGATCTCCATGGCGAGCTGCACTCGCCATTCGACAGTGGAGGGAAGGATTTAATGCTGGCGGACCTCATAAATATACCGGTTGGATAATTTTTTTATTCAATTATTAACTCTTGTAAAACTTTTCTTTCCTTATTCCAAAGATACAACCTCAACGAATCCACAATTTAGAATTCGTGTACCTGGTGGACATCCGGCTAAAGCGCATGTAGTTGTGGCGGTAGCACAAAAATATGAATGCTACCGTAGTCAAGCGAATGAAAAACAAGAAATCGGTTTTACTATTTTTGAAGTGCCACCCGGTATGCAACGAGTCACTCCACAATATGTCAGCGAACAGGTAAAATTCTTTAGTGATTTAAAATACAAAAAAAAATATAAAAAATTCTGTTTAGATGCCTCTGGACTATGCTCCGATGCAAAATATACGGGAAGTTGCAACATTTTTTGCGTTGCCACCTGGAGACTTTGTTGTAATGCCACATTCCGGACAACACCAGGAAGGCCGTTTTTTATTACGAATTCTTGCCGATCAGCATGCCGATGTTTGGGAAGTAAATGAAGATAATTTAGTTATCCATAATATCGCAGCGGATTTTTGTGATGAACGAACGATCGATTGTGTGAGTAGAAAATAAACAAAAATAAAATAAAATAAATAACGCGACCAAATTAATTAATTAAATTAAATTAAAATGATAATCTAGCGACTGTTATATAAATTACGATCACGTTTCCCACCCGAAATCGATGCCGCCCAATTGCAATCAATTTTACGATCATGCAGTTGTGGAATTGGCACATTAAGAGGTTTCAGTGCCTTAGGTGGCCCATCATTAGATTTATGTCGTGCTATTTTAGCATTACGTGATCCTGCTTTAGGTGGACGTTTAACTGTTGAACATGTTCCAGCATTAGTTAGTTTATTACGATTTTGGAAGGTAAATTAAATTAAATTCAATTTTTTTGAACAATTTTTGATAGTGAAAAAAGTAACATAAAAAAAATTATCTTTGTAGGCGGCATTCAGACGATGTGGTCCCACAAACTCTGGTACAGGAACATTAACACGTGGCAACTGGGGCTCAAAAGTATCATCATACTGTTTTCGTGGTTTATTATGGGCTGGTGGTGCAACAGCGAGTAATAAAGTATTAGAAGCACTAGTCGCTAGATTTGCACGTGGTCGCCAAATAACACTCGAAGGTTATTTAATGTCAATGGCGAGATTACATCTTGCACACGGTATAATTAAATTAAAATAACAATTTACCTGTTTATTATATAATGATTTATTTTATTTTATTTTATTTTATTTTATTTTATTTTATTTTATTTTATTTTATTTTATTTTATTTATTTATTTTTAGAGAGATTTCATAGTTTAGATGCCAAAGCCAAGGCAAATCCATTGACTTTGGAAGAGGTCTGTAAAAACATTTTTTTTTTTTTTGTTTTTTAATTAGTTAATTAATTAATTTTTTGTTTTTTTTTTATTTTTAGATGATATTAATGACCATTTATTCATAGCTGAACCATTTTCGCAATAAATTTAATGTTTCCTTGAAATATGAACAAAAATAAAGAAGAAAAAAATGTTTTTTTCATTTTTCTTTTATTTAATTTATCGTTATACATAATTTAATTAAATAAAATTTAATTTATATTTAGCCAAAGAATATATAATATTATAATTTATTTTTTAATTAATAAAAAAAAAAATTGGTTTGTTTTCTTTTTTTTTGCTATTTGAAGAATTATGATGAAGTTTAGTAAACTGTGAATAGCGAAAAGCGAACACAAATAAGAAAAAAAACATTAACGTTTGATAAACTATTCAAACAAGATGAATATTAATATTAATAAATAAATATTTATATACATTAGTATTAGTTATTAATATATAAATAAAGAAAAATATATTTAATTGTTATTACACAAATAAATAAATAAATATTAATATATTATTATATATTTTTTTTTTTTTTTTAATAATTCCTACACCATAAGACCTTAAATTGTGGCAAAAATATATTTGTAAAAACAATAAAAACGATTATTTGTCCAAATTTAATTATTTATTATTACATTATTACAACAAATATTACACAATTAACCTGTGTTTGTAAAAAAAAATTAAATGAAACAAAACAAAAAATGCAAAAGAGGCGTCACAACTAAACCAATGAAGTAAGATAATTAAGTAACAATGATTAAGAAGGTAACTAAATAAATCAAAAAAAAAAATTATTAATAATAATAAATATCTTTTGTAATATTTGTGTTAAATATTTAATATTACATAATTAAATTACAGATTATCCATTAGTTTGCAAAATCTGTTTTTGCTTTGTTTTATCGTTGCTCAGCCTTAACCTGTAAAATAACAAATCCTAATTAAACGTCATTTTAATTAACTATTTTATATAACTGAAGGTTTAAAAAAAATCATTTTTATTATTATTATTATTATTATTATTATTATTATTATTATTATTAATTATATAATTACATAATTATTGTATTATTACTTAAATAGTTTATATTTTAATAGAAAACTGTCAGTTAAAACCATTCAAATTATTATTATTAAATGGAATTAAAGGGTTTTATTTAAAGTTTCACTAATAAATTCGCAAATACTATGTGAAATATTTTTTTTTCAAGTGATGTAAGGTATCTTGAGAAGATAGTTTTTTTTTAGACAAAAGTATAAAGAATAATAAAAAAAACATCACAAGTGCCTACACTTTAGAATTCTACGTTATTTACCCACAAAACTATTTATTATTTTATTAATTCCATAAATTGCTTTATATTTCGAAAGCTCTTTTTGATCTGTTCTCCCCCACTTTGTAAATATAAATTCAACACTAGTAATAAAACAATAAAAAAAAGCTCGACTTATAAAGTGTAAGGTTAAGTAAATACGATGTCTAGCCTGTAGCTAGGTGATTGTTTTGATTACGTGCAAAATTTAATAATTTTTTTATTGTCATTTCTTACAACACTAATAATTGTTTTTTGTTTGTTTATTTTTAATTTAATTAAATTAAATTTTATTTGATTGAAAATCTGTCATATTGATATCCGGTATAAAAACCGGTTCAATTCTAATGCAACACTGAATAAATATTTGCTTATTTGATATAAGATGGAAAAGCTCACTTTTAATAATTATTAATAAGCAAAGAAAAAACTTGTTACCTATTTTTATATATTTAATTAAGTATAATAAGTATAATAAGTTCATAGTCTAAGGTAAATAAAATTATTTAATTACACTAAACTTGTAATCGTATAAAATATTTATTTATTTATTAAATTTTATTATACTTGATTTTGTTGCGTGTAGGTAAAGAAGGTGGCAAATGTTTTACCTCGTATTGTGATTATTATCGATTTAAAAGTTTTTTTTTTTTTAATTAAATAGTTAATTAATTATTTATTGTACGGGACCTAGAACTTAGTATTTCCGTTACAAAGTTCCATTCAAAAAGATTTTTTTATAATATTTTAAAAGGGATGCTTTATCTCAGCGTCACCTTCGAAAATACATTTGTTAAATTTTATCTTACCTTATCTATTTATTTAGATATGAAACGGCATAACTTTTTAAAAATTTTAGACAATCTAGAAGAAGTAGACGGTGGAATTTGGTATCAATTGAAAGATATTAAAAAACTGTAAAATCCTTAGGCAATCAGAAAAACAATTTTTTTTTGTAAGCCTTTAAGAAAATTCATATTAAAATAATAATTAAGTTAAAAATGAGCAAAAAAAACTAATTAAATAAACGATAATCTAATTAATAAATTGTAATTAAAAATTTTTCAACTTTCTTTCTATTTTCCGCACGATAAAATTTTAAAAATAATGTATGTTCTAAGAAAAATGATTTTTCCGATTGGATTTTATGTATTTGTTCGACATTGGTTTTCAAGGATTTTATATCAAATTTAGAAGGAAAGATGTTAGTAAAGCGTTATATTTTATCGTGTATGTTTTCATATTTTGCGGTGCGTGTTTTATGTATTACGACCATTCGGCTATGTCCAGAAACTTCGGAGGGTGTAGCAGTACCCGTGTTTCGCGAAGAGCCATGTCCTGAGCTATGTTTATAAAAAAAAGTGAGGTCAGCCACATCGTGTCGGTGCTTAAAAGAATCAAGCTTATTTCTGTTGAATAAAGACTGGTCTAATTCAATAATTCGCCAAAAAATAAAATCCATGACCGTTAAGTATGTTCATAAATAGCACTAAAGCTTCCTAAAGCCACAAGATGACAAAGAGAAAAAGAAATAAAAACACAAAACCATTAATTTCATTTGATAAAATTTTATTTTTTATTTCATTTATTTCATATTTCATATTTTTTTTATTATTATTATCATTATTATTATTATTTCACTTTAAAATTTATTATAACCTGACCCAGAATTTATGTTACAATGAAATAAATTAAGGATGGAAAAAATTTAAGTCAAATGAATTTAATTTTTTCTTTATTTTTTTTCTTAATTAATTCTTAAAATAACTAAAATAAAATAAAAAAAATGATTTTTTTAAAACATTAAAATACTGCAAAATAATATTAATAAAAAACAAAAAAAAAACACAAAAATAATAGTTAAAAAATTACTAAATATAATTAGAATAAATAAAACTGTATAAAAAAAAAATATAAGAATAATAATAAAAAAAAAACGACTTAAATGCTAAATGGATTAATTATAAAAACCAACAAAAAATAATAATAATCTTCAAATAAGAAAACAAATAATTAAAAAAGGAAACAACGCGGTGGTTCCTCCTTTTTTTTAACTTATTCAATAATTATATTGGATTAAAATTAAAATTAAAAAAAAAAGAAAGAAAAACTAAAAAATTTATTTGTTAATTAAGCTTAAAGAAATAATTTAAGAATAAAAAAAAAGATTTTTTTTTTTGCATAGAAAAATTGATCTCGTCTTTTAAGTACAGGAAAGTGTTACCCTGATACCACTGATCTTTCTTTTTTTTTTTGGTACCAGACACTTTATATGTGATAGGTGTTTTGTTTACCTAAGCATAATAATTATTTTGTTTCGGGTGCTGTTTTTTATGTATAAACGGATTAAACGTTTTAACCTGAGCACAATGAACATAAGGATGACTTAAGAAACGTCACCGAAGACTCACAATTTTATTAAAATTCCCTTTAATGTGTATTTTGTTGGTAATTGTTTTAATTTTTTTATATAAAAAAAATAAAAAAAATTATAAAGTGACGTTTCTTACGTAATCCTTACGTTAATTGTGCTCAAGTAATTATGCGTGATCAGTAAATAGTACAAACATTACAAGATGTTCTACAATTAAAAGTGTTTTTAACACTTTTATGAATAAATGTTTTGTTGTATAAGGATTTTATTCTTTTTTAAAGGTATTTTCCTATACCGGTAATACCTCAGGAAATTCTCCTATGCATTAAACATTTTTTTTTTCAATCTTTTCTTTTTAATTTCTTATTTTCTTTTATTAAATTAATTAAAATTAAATAGGTTTTTAGCTATGCTAAATACTATAAAGGTGTATGTGTTTGTGTGCATTTTTTTTTGTGTGGATGTTTTTGTGAGACAATTTAAAAAAGAAGAAGAAACATTTTTTTTTTTTTTAATTTTTTTTTGTTACTTTTTTGTTTTATTTAGTGTCTTTGAGACAATTTTTGTTTTTATTTCTGGTTTCTTGGTTTATTTAATTTTTTTTTTGTTTTTAATTATAGGAAAAATTAAGCTAAGAACCAATTAAATTTTCATTTATTATTAAATCTAATGTTAGTTTCTAAAGGAACTCGCTTCTGTGTTAACTATACTCTATTATTTATTTATTTATTTATTTTAGTTATTGAAGGATTTTCTCTTTTTTTTTATTATTATTATTATTCTTTATTATTACTTATTTAATTAATTAATTAATTAATTATTTTTGAGTACAAATGCCATTTCTTTTAATAATAAGCTTAATATTTTTTTTGTTTTTTTGTTATTTTTCATCTTATCTGTGGGTCATTTAATATAATTTAGTTAATTCAAAAATTATAATTAATAAATTAAATAAATTTTCTTTTCCATTTTTAATTGTTTTTGTTTTTTTTTTTTTTCCTATGCAATTTTGCGAGTAAATTTATTTTGAGAAAATAAAAAAAAAATAGATGAATTTTTTTTTGTAAGTGGTTTTTGGATAAGTTTTTGTTTTCTCTTTAATTTTTTTTTTTGTTTCTGTTACTAATTAATAAATCTTCATGTGAGTTGGTTTTTTTTTTAAATTATTTAACCAAATATTAAACTTTTTTTGGTACAGGTCTACAGCGATAAACGTAGGCGCTTACTGATAAATCATCATCGGTACGGATACATTGTTTTTCACTTGTACAGGAACATCTGTTATATTAAAAAAGAAAAGAAACATTTAAATTAATTTCGAAAAGGATTAAATAAATTAAATAAAATTAAAAAATAAATAAAAATTTCTCTTACGTATTTTTCATGAAATAATTAACTTCTCTGGTAAATGGTGTGTAAACAGCCCAACCGCAAGGTTGTGTATCACAGTATTCAGTGGTGTCTGTATCGGTGTCTGTAGATCTCTGTGAAAAAAATTTAAAATAAATAAATAAATTTAAAAACAGTTTATGTTTACATAAAAAAAAAATTTCCCCAAAAAATTTTCCTCAAAAATTTCACTCTTTATTTTCACTTAAAATTAAAATCATGTTATGTTATGTTTAACATTTTTATTATGCTAAGTAATATATGCTCTATACAAATTATTACATAAATTAATTAATTTCAATGAACTTGAAAAATAAATAAATGAAAACAAAATTTTAGAAAATTCACATAAATTTTTTTTTTCAAAAAAAAACAGCTTCAAGGTTATTTTGCATAAACATAAATATATTTTTAAATTATTATTATTATTATTATTATTATTATTATTGCTGACTTATTACAATAATAAATATATATTTAGATTGGATAAGTTATTTGTTTATTTTTGTCTGAATGTTTTTTTTTTTTTTTTTTTTTGTAGTAGGACAACACTTAACCCACCGCTTATTGCCTCCTCTTAGCTATATTGCGCCTTACTTGTATTATTCGCGTGTGGCTTTTTTTTAGTTTTATTATATAAATTCTTGAATACTTCAATTATATCATCGTATTTTTATTTTTATTTTTATTTTCTTCTTTTCTTTATACATTCATTCATACAATTTTTTTTTTTTTTTTTGACTCTTTCATTCATTATTTAGTTTTAACCCTTTACACAACCACTAGAAATGAATGAATGTGTCTCAGGCTTGGTATTATAATAAAAAATAATTTAGCATCATGTCAACAAATAACGGAGAATTATAATGTCTCAGAATATAATAATATAATCTCCGAAGTACTACGCTCAGAATATTGAAATCTTGTGTAAAGTCATCATAATGTATGATAATAAGACTTGGCTAGTTTTATTGCCAGTCTAACCAAACACAATCAGCAACAAATAACTATGAAAGTTGCCAAACACAAAGACCATATTACAACAAAAAGAACATGGAATTCGGCACACTATTAGTAGGCACTAGTGAAAAATCACTAAAATAGCATTCGCAAAGAGCAAGGACCAATGAAACGAGGATGATTTGATGACGATTGGAATGTAATGTTGTCTTGAATGAATGATTTGAATTGAACGATGACAATCAATGATGATCGAACTCGAAATCGTAATCGAAATACTGAGAATCGATGCTTACTTTTCTAAAAAACATTCAAACAACCATCGTGATTACTCGGATTTTTCCCTAAATTCTAAAGGTTTTCAAAGCGAACAACTGATGTTATTTTGATTTGTGTTGTTACCCGAAAACTGTCCGTTTTTTTTTTGATGATAGAAATGAAAATATTGATACATAAAGTGGAATCATTCATCATTTAAATACATATTTATATAAACCTAACGATAATCAAAGGGTTAATCAATAAACTTTTACTCCTATTGTAAAAAATTATTATTTATTAATTGTTTGTTTATTTTGAATTCTCATCAACACTAGAATGAAGCAAAAAATATTCAACGAACGAATACACGCAAGAGTAAGGTCGTAAAACACATTTAAATAATTATCGTGTCATTAGGTCCAGTTTAAAATTAAAGCAAAAATAAAAAAAAAACATTTCTTGTAAACAAATTTTTTTTTTATTTTGTTTTCTATTTTTAAATTATTATTGTCATTTTATAAATAAAACCAAAATTATTTTGTTATTGTCTTCTAAGAAAAATTCTTTTTTTGCTATTTTGTCAAAAATTTTACATAGAAATTAATTAAATTAATTGACGTTAATCAAATAAAATAAAAATAAAAATTTATTTCAACAAATTTCATGTTGTTCTTTCATAGAAAATGATCTGATGATCGTGCAGTTGCTTTATCATCATTATCATGTAATTTAAAATTTGCTTCTTTAGAAATTATTTTATAATTTTTTTTTTTTTTTTTTTTTTGTTTTTTACTGCAATGTTGCAAATTTTTTATTTCTTAATTAAAGCATAAAATTGATTTTGATAAATTATTTGTTAAAAAATAAATGAAAATTATTTGTGTATTCAATAATACATCGAATGTATTAATTTTTCTTGCTGATGCAACAACATAACGTTGTGACTTCAGCAAAATTTCAGCAAATTTTTTTTTTTTCACAAATATATTTTCACAACGTTGTATTTGAAATATTTTATTGTTTGTTTGCTTTGAAATAAAGTCATTAATAGTGTAGTTAAAAATAAATAAAAAAAAAAGTAATTTATTTAATAATTGTTGAGACAGATCATTGACTGAATGAATAGAAAATAACAAAAAAAAAAAATAATTTAAAATTACAGAATTAGACGCATATAAAAAATCGCGTATATTATGTATTTAGAAAATGACTCATATTTTAAAGTTTTATTTAAAATAAATTGCGCATCTTATCAAATCAAATAGAAAATTAAATAAAATAAACAAAATACAAAAAAAAAACCACGGCCCACGAAATTTGTATATTTTAGAAACAAAACAGCAAAACACAGCAAAAAGCAAAGCAAAGAAAAAAAATGTTTCTAATTAAGAGTTTTTGGCAAATAAATAAATAAATTTACTTGTCTTGCGAAAAATTCAATATTGAAACGAACAAATTTTTTTTTATTTATTTTAAAGAGATAAAACAACATTTTTCTTCTTTTTTTTTTTTGGTGACTAGCTGTCTACCAGAATTAACCCGCATATAATAATTGAGAATTATTATTTTTTTTTTTTTTTTACTTTTTTGATGGTCGCATAACAACATTTTCACAGTGTAATAAGAAAAATATGAAATAATAAATGCAGTCTGTCTAACTATGAACATTTAGCAAAGGAATATAATATATATTTTGAAGACATACGGATTGTGAGAGACAATTCCAATCAATAAATTTATTGATTTTTGTTGTAGTTTTTGGTAATAAAATCACTTTTAGAATTATGATTTGAAAGCTAAGCCGGGTTCAACACTACCGGGATCAAATTGTTAGTAATTTATGATTAAAACGACGAATGAATTAAAATTGAAAAAAAAACGACACGAAATTCTCGGAATGGGATAAAAAAATGTACATCTGGTCACCCAAATCTAAACAGAATTTCATGAAGCTGATTCAGGAATCTTATTTCCATTAAGTTTTTTTTTTACGCATTTCAAATTAAAATGAATTCAAATCAAGGGTTTTTGGTGGCTTGTTAAATTTTAATGTTTGAAAATCTAAATTAAAAACAACAAAATATAGCAGAATTTTTTTTTTTAGGGTTTTTTTGACTTAATTTTACATAAATTTCAAGCCATAATTATGGTTTACAGAACTAAATTCCGGAATCTTTTAATTTTTTTTTTCAACAAAGCCCTCAAAGTACGTAATTATAGTCAAATAACCGCACAATAAAAAGTGTTTTCAATCCCTCAAAAAATTTTTAAAATTATTTTGGCATATTAATTAAACAGCGAAATTTTTAAATAATCTAATTAAATTAATTAACATTTTTTTTTTTGCAATTTGTTTTAATTGTAGAGAAATAAGAAAAAAAATTTTTTTTGTTTTTAGTTTTTTATTTTTTTTTTTTTTTTGTTTTTTACTAAGAATAATGTCTCGGCATTATGCCAAAAATCTCATTTCGTTTAATTTAATTATTTTGTCTATGTTGCTGATTTTAAATTATTATTATTCATTGAATTTGTTTTATTATTGTAGAGAGAGAAAATTAATTTAAAATAAAGTTAAAAAAAAAACAAATTTATGGGAAAAGTAAAATAAAAATTCAGTCAGTGATAGTAGCCAATGCAAGTTTTTTATTGAAAAAAAATATATTTTTGAATGGTATAAAAAACCAGATAGAAGTCAAAAGAGCTTTTTTAATATTTACTTTTTAATTTTAACTAAATTATAAATGTGATTTTAATAATTAAAGGATTACCTTGCCATAAATGGTGGCACCATTTGTTGGTGCTGTCAACACTAAAAGTCCAATAACCACCACCAAAAAGCACATATTTAAAATTTTTGCCATTTTCAATTCAAAACTTTTCTTTTTTACGTTTTATCAATAAAAAATTGTCTTTGTATGCTATTAATTTAAAATTCACTTTAATTACTTTAATTAAATACTTAAAAAAAAAAAATTTAATTTGTTTACACAGAAATTATTTTTGAAACTAATTTTGATTTTTCACTTTTTTCTTCTTTTTAAAACATACAGAGAAAAAATAAATTAATTTTTCTTTTCTATGTTAATTATTCGTTATGACTTTTAATTAATGTTTATTAATTAATTTTTTGGTTGTGATAACAAGAAGAAGGCAAACTTTGCTTTAAGATTTTATTTTTATTACTTTTTTTTTTTTTGTTGAAAAAAAAACAGAACTAAACTGAACAACAGTTGAATTGTGAATGAAATAAAAATCAAAGCTAGTCTTCATTTATAACCACTGTGTGTTATTATTTTTTTTTATATATATATATATATTTATATGTAAGCATAAAGTTTTGTCTCTTTATTTATTTTCTCATTTAACATTAAATGTACATAATAAATTTTATATATAAATGATTTGTGCTCGTATTTGTTATATTAATATTTATTTAAATTGTTTTCTTTTCTTTTCTTTTTTCTTTTTGATGATAAAATCTTATAACGAAATTATGGTAAGACATTTATGAGAGATAAGAGAGGATAAAATGCAAAAAAAAAAAATCTACTGCTATACATTTACAATGTGATTTAATATTGTTGTGTGTTAATAACAAGTGGTTTTTGGGAGGTTTTTTTTTTATTTTATTAGAACTGTAGACACAAAGAGCTTTAATAATTTTTATTACTTAATATTCAACAGATGAATAGAAATTATTATAGTTTTTGTTGTTATATTAAAAGCTTGTTTTATTTAATTAATTTCATACTTCCGATTTAATATTTGCATTTAACGGAAACAAGAAAAAAAAAACATTTTTTTTTTGAAGGTAATACAGAAAAAAAAATGTTTATTTTTATTTTCCAAAAAAAAAAATAAATTAAAATATGTAAGGGCATAATAGATATTTATGTTACTGATAATGTATTAATTTAAAATTAAATAACACTACGACCTTCATTGGGATGGAATTTTTAATTTTTTTCCATGTTTTTTCTTTTAAATTTTCCGTTTAAAACATCGAAAACAAAAAAAAAAAAAAAAATATTCCATTATTATTTAGACATTTATTTTCTAATTAATTATTCGTAAAAGCGACATTTATTTTTTGTTATGTTGTTATCGAAATTTGTTACCCAAGAAGTTAGAAACAGTGGAAAAATTTTCAATTTTATGGAAATTTTTATGTTATTACAATTTAAATATAAGAACATAATAATAATAATAAAAATAATTCTAAGAAATATTTTTAATGAGAAATAATATAATTTATCATTTTTTTATATATTTCTTAGTAACATTAATGTAAATATATGTTGTTGATGGAAAATTTGCATTCATGATGATGTTTATTTAAATATATTTATTGTTAAGAAGATGAAAAAAATAAGATATTGATTTTCTTTAACACTTTTATCACATTAATATTGTGTAAAGGTGTTGATTAAGATAGATAGAGTTTTTTTTTGTTTTTTTTTTGTTTTTTATCTGGAAATCTGTTAAGAAATTGTCTTTTTTGATGATGATGTGAGAAGACAGGTTCAATACAGTTTTAAATAGTTATTTTTATGGAATAAACACTTATCCATCTTATTTTAATGGTATAAACAAAATACTTGCTCCTATCAACTTGTAATGAATTACACGTCTAAGCTTCTATTCTGGTATAATTACATCTAGTAATACTAGCTAGAAGATTTATAAATAACTATCATTGGGCACTATTCAATTAGCGATTCATCCAGCACTAAATTTTAGTGTTTTATGTAAAAAAAAAAAAACAAAAGCTACTTGCAAAAAATGTGTTCTTCTGATAGATGAGATAAGATAAAGTAAACACCTACACAAAACATTAATATCTATAAATAATTTATAATCCTAAGCACGTGTATTTAGCAGAAAAATAGATAAGAAAATATTCCCATTAATAATTAAATAAAAAGACAACAAGAAAAATTTCTTAAGAAATATGTGAAGCTCTTGTATGAGACACGAAATATAATTTCAGCTTCAATTAAAATCAGATTAAATAAAAGAGCTTTGAAAGAGCATGATTTGGTTTTTGATTTTTGTTAAATGGGAATTTTGTGAATAATTGGAGAATATACTAGAATAATGTGGAATTTATTTATTTCTTTATTACCTCTAATTTATTTTTAATTTTAAATATTTTTTCACTCTTATCTTAAATTTAATTTTTTTTTTATATATTTTTTACGATTTTATTTTGGTGTTGGTCAAGATTTATGAATTTTATTTTTTTTATTTTTCATTCATTTATTAAAATTTCATTCATAATTTTTCGTTTTTTTTTTTTTATTATCATTTCAATTGAATTTCAATTAAATTATTTACTTACGTTCATTAAGTCAATCGACATAATTTTACGATTGCGTATCGCATTATATTTATGACTTTACATAGATAAAACATAATTTTGAAATAGATTTGTGATTGATAGTAGCTAAAGTTTTTATCAAAGAGTTTTTTTTTTTTTTCAAAATACGCGGTTTAAATATTGTTAAACATGTTTGAACGTGAAAATGTTTTTTTTTTCTTTTTTTTTTTTTTTTTGGTACGTGTGTTATTTCGGTCCTGTTTTCTAAGTATCTATAATTTTTTGGTTAGACACAAAATGCGTGCGGCATGTTACGTTTTATATTTTAATCTATAATTACACTATCTTACTGTATATGCTTATATAATGACGTGATGAATTTATGCTTTTTCTTCTTGTTCTATGTATATTTAGAAATATGGATAGATAGATAGATAGATGAATTTCATAAGCTAACGAAATCGCTTCTATTTTTTTATTTAGTTTATTTATTTATTATTTTACGTGCGATCAATAGCGTTAAGATCATATACGCAAGAGATTTTTATTTCTATATTTCCAATCATTAAACTGGGATTTTTTATATTAAAAAAAAAAATAAAAAAGAAAAGAAATCACCCTATTAATATTTTCTCTATTTTATTCCCACAATCATTTACATTAAAATTAATAAAAAAAAATTATTTTACACTAATAATACGTCAATAAAATTAAATAAAATCATACGATCGATATTTTCTTTTATTTAAACCATAAGACGTCATCATAAAATGAACAATTTAAACGATATTGAACTCGATAGCTATGCTATGCAGAATATGTTTAATATTAATTGACAAAATATTATTAATAACGATGATCAACAAACAATTAATTATTGATTAAAAAAACATTCTATAACTTTCTTTTAATTATTTAAATGACTTATGGAATGATATTTACGTCATGTGTTTTAATGTAAAAAAAAAAAACATTTCTGTTATTAATCGACGATCAATATAGAAAATTTATTTAAAAAAAAAAGTCATTTCAGTTGAGACAATACGACTACAAATATTTTAACCGTAGTGTCCAAATAGTTATTATGCGGTTAAAAACGTTTTATGATCAAGTATAACGTGCATATGATCACGTTTCATTTTTTAAATTTAAATCTAGAAAAAATTAAATCTGAAACCGAAAATTTGATTTTTACCAAAAAAAAAAAGTTTCTTCATGTGTTGTAATTATTTCATTTTCTTTTAATATTAAATTAATTAAAATCAATCAACGTTACAAATGTTACACAAAAAATTATTCTGTATTTAAATTAAAAAATTTATTTATTTATTTATTTATTAAAGAAAAAGATCAAGAACACGAAATAAAAAATTACTCACGCGACATAGAAATTTAATTAAATTGATTCCACTTTGTATATTGTATAAAATGAGTCATCATGTAAATTTTTGTATCTTAATTCGTTTTAAACGTTTATAATGCTTTAATGTAAAAAAAAAAAAATGTTTGTATGTTTATGCATGTGAGTTTTATTTTTAATGACATTTCTGGTTTTATTTAGTTTTTTTTTATGTAAGTCAACTATGTAACTTTTTTTTTTTACATATCAGTGATTTTATTTATTCATTAATGTATTTTATATTAACCGACAATGATTATTAATTAATAATAATTACGATAAAGTGAAATAATAATAATAAATATTAATAAATAAATAAATAAAAAATAAGAAGAAAAAATATTTTCTATCTATATTGACATGTGTAGTATTAAAATTATTATTTAATAATAATAAATATCAATTTAATTAACTATACAGCATAGCATAACATAGCATAGCCCATGTGTAATTTTTATACAACGTAGTTTCATTTAATTAGAAAAAAATATTTGCTCAATTATCATAAACGAAAAAAAAAATTTTAAATGCGTTTTAAATAAATATTTTACCATAATCCTACACAAATTGGTCCAGTTTTATAATTATGTCTAGCTACCAACTTCTTCTTATGTACAAACTAACATTTATCATCTATCATGTACTATTTTCCACCTACCGTCTATCAGAGGTTTATAGTGGTACCCAAAATATAGTTAATGTAATATTGAAGCTGTGTCGAAGAATTGATTAGAACTCGTAAGACTTATTAAAAAAAAAATTAGATTCGAATGAGCATTATCGTGCATTATCACGGAAATCATGCCTTCTCGGGAATCTTGACTACGAACCACAAACGCTAGAACGATTTGTGATCTGTGAGCACACTATATCAGGAAAAATTATGTGGATTTCAAAAGTTTCTTAGATTATGACGGCCTACGGTAAAAATGTCCCATATCTAACGTTTCAGGTGCTTTCTATTGGTAGTTCAAGTATTGACAGCAGTAATACTTTTTGAAGTGATCAAACTAAATTCTTTTATTACAACCTTAAACTGAAAATTTATCCTGGACGAATCGAATCCCCCCAAAAAACATTATTTTCCATCATATTTCAGTAGTTCCGAAGAACAAAATTCTTCTCTTTAAAAATTATTTATTTCAGGTCATAAATTATGCAGTATTAACAAGAAACAGATCTATCGCCTAAGTAATAGTTTTCTTAGTAGTTTAATACGAAAATAAATAATTCTTTAATTAGAATTTATGTATGTTTTGTAACAATATAATAATCATAGGCTGATCAAACTAGTTATTATTTTATTTATTAAAATTCTGTGTTGTAAAATATGATATAAAAAAAAAATAAATTCAAATCATAATCAACAAGTAGATTCATTCAAGATATACATATATATTTTTTTATTACCATGTTTAAATGTTTAATTCATACATTTAATGTTTTTTTTTTTTTTACTGTAATCAGTCAAGAATGTAGTATATTTTCATTTATTTATTTATTATAATAATAATATTCGATTGTTTGTTTTATGTATTTTATTTTATTTTGTAGTAACAAACATATACCACCACTTTTTTTTAACCCATTCACCACCACCGTTTATCTAAAATCTAAACACTTTTCTAACATACCAAAAAAAAAACGTTTTAACGACAAATGCATGTTAAACCGAAACCATGAAAATGTATTAAAATTAAGAGGCTCGTCTCTTAGCCTAACCAATCAAAATTTAACAAATGTATCATTGTGTTAAAAATGAAAAAAAAAGAAAAAAATAAAAAAAAAAGAAAAAAAAATATTTCTTAACAAATCAAAATTCCATAAGTGTGTAAGTTTTTTACGTTAAATTATTTATTCAAACACCAGGCTATACGGATTGTGTTCATTTTTATCAATTTTTTGATGAATTAACAATAGAATTCTATTTATTTATTTTTATGCTGCAAGCATAATTTTATGTATCGGTTGAATGAATTTAAATTTGCAAATTCACAATAAAAAAAAAAAATTAAATTAAAAAAAAAGAGGAGAAAGGTGATGTAATTTAAAACATTTATTACAGTTTTTTTTTTGTGTAATTATAAATTAATTAAAGAATTTTTTGTTTTCATTTTTAATTGTTTATAAATTAAAGTAGAACAATTTTTTTAATTAATTTCTAAGAATCATTGTGTGATGCTTGCGTATGCAATAAAAAAAAAAATTTTTTTTTTTTCGTTTTCTTCTCTGTCATCTTTTTATTTTTTATTTTATTTTATGTTGGAATGTCGTTAAGATAATTATGATGATCTTTACTGATAATCAATGTAGGAAAGAAAAGCATAAAAATAAATATACAGAAAAGACGAAGAAGAAGAAGAAGAACAACAACAAAGCATGATTATTGAATGACATTCTGTTGCCGGCCGGGAATATTTTCTATAATTTTTTTTAAAGAGATTTTTCTTCTTTTTTTTTCCTATGCTAGGAGGCACACTTTCTTTAAAATAACACATAAATTGTAAAATGTAGCTGACAAAAATCACGTACACATTACATTTGTATGTTTCTTTACCAATTCGTTACCACTCATCAATATTTTTCACAAGAAATTTTCTAGTGAACGAAAAAATATATTATTTACTTGTGTGTTAAGGATTCTGATAAAGGTCACGCTAATTGTTTAAATTACAGAGTTATTATTACGGTATATATTTAGGTAAGGTATTGTCCTGTAACAGGATTCTTCAGGATTTTTCACGAATTGAAAATTAATTTCACTTTTTTTATTTAATGAGAACTTTGGTCTCCTAGTAGGAGTCTAGGTAATTTCAAGAGTTCTGTGCCCTTGTTTTTCATCAATTGTACCCACTTCGCAATGATATTGAAGTGACATAATTAACTCTTCAGGCTAATCACCTATATGCTTTTTTAAAATTAAAATTAATATTTTAAACTGAGTTTCCTAAGATAATTTCCTTAAAGTCCCTTACAAATTTCAATTTTCTTATATTAAGATTGAATTTCCCAAGACATTTGCCACTCTTTTGATAATACTTTAAATCAAACTACGCTTCAGTATCTATTCATTATCCAAAACTCTTTTGTAAAACTCCTCTCCGAGTTTTAATTCATTTCTAATACATTTTTGTTAAAAAATATGTTCAAAATTCAGGCATGACCATAATGTTTCGTTCATTAATCTCTGCTTGTTTTTTTTTTTTTTTTTGCTGAAAGAAACACCATGAAAAGCTTTTCTGGATTATCTTCAAATCGATTCTACATTCTTCATTCAAATTTTATGTTATAGATAAGGAAATAATTTCAATTTGTATTTAAAATTGTTTTTGTATCAACCAAAAGCATAAATCAGAAATTTTTTCATAATATTGCAAAGAAATAAAAAAAAAAAAATAATAATAATAATATTAAACTTTTGTTAAAACATTATTAGTCATGGTAATAATAATTATTCAATTAAAAATATAAAGAGAATGTTCTACTCTCTGCCACTATAAAAAAAAAGAATATTAATTATTTTATGTTTGAAAAATAAATTAAAATGCAAAAAAAAAACCGTTTTTCCATTTAATGTGTTTTTTGTGTGTTGAGGTGAATATGATGCAGCGGAATATGAGTTTTTTTTTTCTTTATTCACATTTCCTTTTTAATTATATTGCATTTTTTTTTGTATGAGCATATTGTCAGCATCTCATAGCAACTAATATAAATAATAATATTTATGCTGTTGCCAGCCAACCAAACAGAAATTCAGTTCATTTTGGTATAAATATATTTATTTTTTTTTCAAAAAGTTGCAAAAAGAAATAAATATTTTTTTATTTTTTTGTTCGTCTTCTCTTCAGTTACATTAACAGAGCAACAACATAAGTTTAACGTTTATGTTTAATAATAATAATAAAAACAATAAACATTCAAATGAGCTATAAAAATAATAAACAAAAAAAAACTTCTTTGTTGTAAGGTAACAAAAAAAAAAAAAAAAAAAAATTTTTAAACCATAAAAATGATGTTTTGTTGTATTTGGAGTTTTAATTTATTTTCGTTTCCCTTTTTTTTCTGTTTGCATTTTATAATTGCATTTTGATGGACGGTCATATGTTTGTGAAACAATTTAGTGTTGATGAGTTTTATACGAATATATAAAATAACAAAAAAAAACATTTTTTATGCAATATAAGATAATTTGCGATGTTTGTGCCATGTTAGTCTTAACTTACTTATAACGTTTGTTGCTATAAAAACAAAACAAAACAAAAAAGAAGAAACTTTCGAAAAATTAAGTTTATTGTACCCGTTTCCTTTGTTGCATACACGTTTTTTTTTTTTTTTTTTTGGTGGTGAAGGTGGTTTTAATTATTTTTATTACCTTTCATCATATGTCATTCACATTTACCCTTTTTTGTACATAAATTTAATTAAATTTTCTTTCATTAATACATTTGTTTACATTTTTTATAGCCCAACAATAATCTCCTTTCACCAAAAAAAAAAAAAAAAAACAGTTTTTTACGTTTCTTCATATTATTAATTATTATTTACTTTAAAAATCCTATAATTAATTAATTCTTTGAAATGTGTAAACAGAAATTAAGTAACGCAGTAACAGGATTTGTTTACAAAAATTATTTATTATTATTATTATTTCGTAAATTTTTTGTTTTGTAATTAATTTTGTTTACTATAAAATTTGTTTTTACGCTAATAAAAATAAGAAACAAAAATAAAAAAAAAAATTTCTTTTTCTTTTAATTATGATAATAATGCCGAAAAGTAGTGACGAATTATGAAAATATGTAAATCTGTTGATAAATATCAGTTTTTTTTCAATTGTGATTGGTATCAGGGTATGTAAATCGGTTATTATTACCGATTCATTAACATTTATTGTAGTATTATCAATAATTTAATTAGTGATCGATCTTACTGTACAACTAGGCCAAAAACTCATAAATATTGATTTTTGCGTGATAAATTAAAGCGAAGTTGATATTCGATTAATTATCAATTTCGGGAATTCCCCATTTTTCACCATGTTTTTTCATTCTCTACTTTCTACGTTTAATTATTTATCGCTAAATGAATATTTTTTCTCGATTTACATCACTTTTCTAAATAACAACACAAATCAAGGCCCTTTTCGATTCGTCACCATTAACAACAATATTATATTATCTGCGTATATATATTTTTTTAATTCATTTCATAAATTATCAAGATATAATAAAATTGCGTATTTAAAAATGTAATCAATTCAATTGAATTAAATTTATTTTATTTTATTGATTTATTTGTTGAAATGTATTTATTTCTAGGTCTACATACATGATCTTTAGCTAAAATTAAAATTGATCAATTGATTAAAATATTTTTCAATTTCTTAGCTAATTTTTTTTTTTTTTTTTTTTTTTTTTTTTGCAATCAAAATTCTAAATAGTTGATATAATTTGATGAGGGGCATATCGTAGCATTTGTTATTGTGCTTGTTATGTTGTTTTTTTATTTATTTTGTTAGTCAGTTTTACGTCAAATCTTTAATCGAATAAAATATTTTTTTGTTATTTTTATTATTCTTGTTTCACTTTAATTTAGTTTGTTAATGATTAAACTTAAATAATTTGTTTATATTTAAGTTGTATGATGTATGTACTAAGTGTTGTAGATATTGTTGCCAGTATCGAATTTCGATACTATCGCCCAAAATCCAGTATCAAAAGTATCGATATTAAATAATGAAAATATCGATTCTGTCGATACATTCATATAATTATTTAACTACGTTTTCAACGCGCTTTTTTTTATACAAAAATCGTTTAATTATTATTGATTATTAAATTATTTTATGTTAGTTTTTCAATAAATATTAATAATGAATTAGTAGAAATAAATGATTTCTTGAAGGAAGAAAAGGAGAAAAGTATCGATAGTATCGAGAGTATCAATATTCTTAAGAGATGTTATCGATATATCGATACTAGCAAAATGCTCTAGAAACCCTAGTTATAACTAATAACAAAATAGAAATGCTTAAAAAAATATCCCTTTAGTGAGTCGGATTATGTTGGGAAATTTTTATTTAATATGTTAATGGAGGAAGTTGATTGTGTTATAGATAACCAAGAAGAGTAGGAAGATCATATACAGACAAAAATATAAAAAAAACAGAGTTAGTTTTAAGAGATTTTGAAGAAGCTCTACATGTTCACATAGTGTTTAAAAGACTGTGTTTTACTGTTTACTGTGTTTTAAAAATCTCTTTGCTACATTTTAGCAACCAGGATTAAGCAGATAATAACTAGTCTAAGGTTATTAATTATTAACACACTATAATCAAATAGTGTATTAGCATTAATCAAATTGTAAACAAAAAAAAATGACTGACTACGCATAAAACAACAACACTGGCGATATAATATTATTAAAAAATTATTATCAAAAAAAATAAATAAATTTGTAAACATAATTAGAGAGTATTAATCAATTGACGTCATAAAAAAAATTTATGCTTTGAATATTATTATTATTATTATTGTTTTATTGATTTTTTTATTTTTTCTTATTTTATTAAATTTTTTAATTACGTTATCATTAAAAAAAAAATAAATCTTCTTTTTTTTATATTTATTATCATTAATTAATAAGACGAAGATTAATAATAACGTCGTCATATCCGTTTCTATTGTATTTACGCATAAAATAAATAAATATTTTTTTTTTTTTTTAATTAATAATTTAAGACATAATTTGTGTAAATTAAAATTTTTTTTGTTTTTTATTGTTATGATTTTTGATGATTTTTAGATGACATTCAATGATTTTTGTATTGTGCGTTACGAACTGAATGATGAATCATCATCATTTCTTAATAAATATGAATGAATAAGGCAAGGCCCCCGTTTAACACTGTTACAAACGATCTGTTTCAGTATTACGAACACTTATTTCAGCACTAGTATTGTAAAGGTATTAATTCGTTTCTGTTTTAATTCTTAGTAATATTGTACAAACATTTTTATTTAACCACCATTTCATATCAATATATCTTATAGATAAATTATTTATTTATTTATATAACTGTTTATTTGGAATTTTTCATTTTATAAAAACATAAGAATTCGGGTGGTCCCATTTACCACTTCTTTATAAATTTTATTTACATTTGATTGGTGTTTATACAAAAATATTATCTTTTATGTGAAGAATAAAGAATAAAATAATAAAAACTAAAAAAAAAACGGAAAGGTGCATCATTGATTTGTCGGGATTATTCCCGAAAAAAAGATCAAGCAGTTCGCCTTTTTACAAAAAAAATAAAATAAAAATAAATCTTGTTGCTAAGGGCATTTATCTCAGTTTTTTCTTTTTTTTTTACACAAAGGTAGGGCATTGATACCAAATAAGGGTAACAGGTAAACATATGTCTAGCATTTTTCGAAGAAGAATATTTTTAGATATTTCTTTGAAATGTTTTTTTTTTTTGTTTCAAGTCGCCATCCTGTAAACGTACCGACGACACACAAACAATCATAAATAATCTGATGCAACTTTTCTAAGAATTTCAAGGATTTTGAGATAATTTTATTTTTCTTCTTTTTGTTTTTTCCGCAGAATTATAGAAATTAATTAAAATATTTTGCATGATCACTTACCGATTAGTATTTAAGGGTTTTATTATTTTTCTTTTTTTCCTGTAATAATGATTTGTTTAATTAAAAATTTTATTATTAACTTGTCTTAGCTAGACATTATGCCGACGATGTTTTTTTTTTATTTTTTTAAATTAAATCTGCTTTTTTGTAGTTTCTTTAGTTCATCATATTTCTATTCTATTTCTTAACAAAACTTTATTAATTAATTAATTAATTAATAAAATAAATGAAAAAAATTTAACATCAGTACTATTATATTAATAAATGATAAAAATTCAATTGAAATGATTAAAAATTATCTTAAATAAATAAATAAATAAAAAAAAAGATTTTTTTTCTGATCATCATGCAACATACATACATGACATAAATAATTAAAAAAATCATAATTAAATATGATCTCTACACGTGATTATCGTGTGAGGTTTAAAGTATAACAAATTTTTTATTTTTTAGATAAGATTTATATTAAAAAAAAATTTCTTTACTTATAAAAAACGCGACTGGAATTAACGAAAATTACATCAGTTACAACAATTCATATGTTATGAAATATACAACAAAAAACGTTTCTTTATTATTATTAATTAATAATTAATTAATTTGCGTCTTGTATTTATTGTGATAAGATTTAAATTTCCCCCCGGATATGATATATTTCATATATTAAACAATTATTGCCTCAATCGGCAAAATATAAAAAAAAATTATTAAAAAAAAAAAAATCATAATTCTATGAATTATTACAAATTTAATTAAGTTACAAAAAAAAAAAATTAAATAAAACACATAAAGATCATAACCTTTTATGAAGCAGAAAAAAAAAGTAAATAAAATTTTTACTTAAATATCATTTTTCATCGTTATTTCCATTCATTTTTTTTTTTCTTTTCTTGTTTAAAACAAATTTTATTCAAAATGTGCTTATTTTGTAAATATATATTCAAATCATATTGTAGTCAGTTAATACAAATTAATTAATTAATTAAACATCTGGATGTTATAAAATAATAATTACATGAGCATAATGTTTTTATTTACTAACTGTATGTCCTTGAATTTATTCTACTAAAATTTCTTTATAATTAATTATTAATTTTAATTAATTCTTATATTTTGTATTAATTGCGAAAAACAGTTCTTGGTTTATGACGTGAACTATCAACGCTATGATCTCCAATGTCAAATAAAAATATTTTAGACTGATCTATATCTTCACGATCGCTCATGATCGCTTAATTAATTTTTAGGATATAATTGGAAGCTAGTGATCTATATGAAATGGAATAATTAAAAACAGCAGCAGTTCTACTTGTATTTTTCTGACATGTAATCTTTGAAGCTGTTATATTAAATCGTTAATTGACATTAAAACAGACATTAATCTGGAATAATAACCGTAGAAAGTATGAACAGTTAGACGTTACAGTATAAAGTTTGAATTTATAAAGGTCTAAAGGCTGAAGAATTGGTAAAACGGAACTAGAAACCTACTGTGTAAAGTAAAAGAACTCGAATAATTGATTTAAGAATACTTAGCTGCTTACAAGGTAAATAATGCCTCTGTAAATGATATTGACAATTTTTTTAAACAAACAAAGCAGAGAAAATGGAACTAATACAGTCTTATCTTGGAAAATGTTTATTTTTTAAAAGATATTAAAAAAGCGAGGTACCAATCCGAACGCCTATTGAAGATGTTTTTCAATATTTGGAAAAGTAATGAGGCACCAAAACTTGCCAGTTTTTAATACAATTTCTTTAATGCTTTCTCACTTCAATTCTTCATTATTCCTCTTGAGAGCATAAGGCTTCAACAAGGAGTCTCCATCAAATTCGATTTGATGCTGTTGTATAGACTTCGTTCCAGGTCCAATCAGTTAGCATTACAGATCACCAGATTTCTCCAGATCATAAAATTTAAAAAATGATATCATAAAATTAATTTGTTTACATAATTAAATCTGAACGACAATATTGCCAAATTATAGTTCTAATAGTTTGTTTTTTTTTTTCTAAACAGAGTTTTTAACAATCTTTGATATTGCTGCATCTCATAACATTTAAAAATCAAAACAAATCAATAAATAATACAAATTGCCTTCTAATAAACGCAAAAAATATATTCAAATTATAAAATGTGTTGTTTTGGGATTTTATTGAATAAATAACACAAAAAAAAATTTAATTAATTCACAATTTATTGCCATTTAATTTTTTAATTTTTTTTTTTTGTGTGAATTCATAAATATAAAGTCTACAGATATATGAATAAAACATAAAAATTTGTTTGAGTTTTGGCACAAAACATAATAAAATTAATTTTAATTGTTTTTCATTCTTTTTTTGCAGAAACGAAGTCGTAGAAGTTGTTTTTGTAACAAAAACAAAATAATAAATAATAAAATAAAAAATTAGTTAATGTGGTACTGCTGATGATTCTACAGATTCATATATAAAATACATTGTTATATTAATTATATTCTTTGTCTTATTTAATAATAAATATTATGAACAAAAACAGCGAAAACAAACAAAACAAAAAGGCAAAACGAAGCCATCCAGTTGTTTTTTTTTTTTTTTTGTTAACAAAAAATGTAAAAACATAAAAGCATTTCCGGTGCTCTTTTACATAATTTTTATTGGTGTTGTTGTGGTTGTTGATGTTGTTTTGCTTATATTTTGTTAATAAATATATCCAATTAAGAAAAAAAAACAGGAAATTTTAATGTCTTTACACCTGCGAATAAAGGATAAAAAGCAGAGATTTTATTTTTCATTTTGTTTTTTCTTTGTTTTTGTTTAAAACAACCAATGGGGAATTTTTAATTTTTTTATTTTTTTTAATCATGTACAATTATTGGGATATTTATGTTGTTTTCGATGAGATTATAAAATATTTTTGTTGAGATATTTTTATGTGATAGGTTCTATAGAAGAATCAGGTGGATCACTCTCCTGAATTTAATATTCATTATTTTAGAGATAATGTCCCTTAAAGCCTAAAAACATAAAAGAAAAAACATGCGAAATAATTATTCTTTTAAATTTAATTGAAGAGAGCGGAATAGAAGTAATTTTACAGTTCATATCGACTATTTTTAGCTGAGTTCCAGCTCTGAATTTATCCATCTATTTAAGTGGTCCCCGTTAAATCATCACATTGAACCTTTTATAGTTGGAAGTAAAAAATTGTTGGGAAAACTCGTTACTTTGTTCGAAAAATTGAGTTTCTTCTGAATAAGAGTGATTCCATTAAAGTAATTAACTATATCTCGGTAATACGAGATACAGATTCCACACTTCTTGATCAAATAATTAATGCGTTCAGGATTTTATCCCAGACTAAATTAAAATGTTTCGATGAATTTTGTTATTGGAATGATATCGCAATCATTTTACAATGGTACAGATATGGTACAGTGATACTAAAAGTAATCGAAATATGGTTAAGGGTGCTACATAGCATAACTAGAATCTCCAGATACTTAATTAGAAATCATTCACTTGATTTGTATGTGTTTATAATTAAATAAAACTCATAATCACGCTGTCACACAGCTTATCAAATTAATTTACAAAAAAAAAAAATTATTTATGCCTGAAATCATATTACGTTTTTTTTTTTTCTTTTTTAGTTAATTAATCATTAAAAATTGAGAGCATTGTACTACTAAGCTAGATTTAAAAATAATTATATAAAAAAACTAAGAATTTCAATTGCAATTTTTATTAAAAATTTTGTTATCAAAATAAATTTGACATTAAAGTTCATCGGATTGTCATTTTAAATTATAAAAAAAAAAATTATTTAATTAGAAAATGCACTTTATGCTTTATTTAAATATTTAACTGCATGTAGCGGGAGCTTTTATGTTAACTATACTTGAATAATTTTCGTAATAAAAATAAATGATAAGACAAATGCGTAGTTTATTTTGTTCGTAATAAAACAAAGAATTCATAATACTAGGTTAATAATTATGAGAATAATTTCTTACATATTGTCTGATAAGGAATATTTATGTTATCTATTTAGATAAGGAGGAAAAGAAATTTAATTATTAAATTAATAATTACACATTTTCGAGATCATTCCAAATAGATTTTTTTTTAAAAAGAAATTCAAGATTATTGTAGATCCTAAATTTGAATTTGATTTTGAAATCTTACTGAGAAATTAAAGAAAAATCCACAATTACGTGGACGTTGTACGTTTTGTAAAAACGTAAAATAAAGTAAAACAGCTTTACATACACTTTTGTGGATTAATCGATTCTTTAGTCATCCTGTAGTGTTTTATTACCTTCTTATTGTTTCAAATCTGAAATTAGAACATAATTATTACATAATAAGTAGTTCCATTATCATAAATTCACCCGAAAATTCTTTAATAAATTCTCCAAAAACCCATTTTCTCCGAAACATTTTCTGATTTTTATTAAACAAAATTAAACGTAAAGAAATCTCATTCATAAAAAATAATCAGTGATAAGAAAATTAAAAGTATAATCAGGACCAACAACAAATTAAAGCAAAATGAATGAATGAATGAAAACATTTTTTTTTATTATTTATTAATATTTATTTTAATTAAATAGTAATCAATTATTGATACACTTTTGACTGATAATAAAAAAAATTTGAATTCCCAAAAAAAAAATTTTTATTAATTAATGAAAAGCAAAAACAAAAAAAAAAACAAAAAATAGATACACTTTGGAGATGTCACTATATGCTGGCTTGTGTCTTGGCTAAATTCGAAATACATTTTTTTTATTGCTTGCCTTTCTTAATAATCTAATCAAAAGATTTTTGATGTAAAATACGTTTAGACAGATAAATTATTAAATTTTAAAATAACATTGAGACAACATTATAGATAATTTCAATACTGATAGAATTTAAAGGTCATACAGGGGGTTTTACACAATTTCATTGCAAGCATTTATACGGTGTTGTAATAAACCGCGGCGGCTTAAGTATTGAATTACGGTGTCGGTGTACGAGACCCAACGCGGTGCAATCTATACGTAAGACGAAAACTTTAATTGAAAAATATAAACAAATATCTAAAATAGATGTTTAGATAGAACTTTTAAACAGAAGCAGGGTCTCGTGAATTGATCCATAGTTGATAGAAAACATCGTTTAAAAAATTAATTTCTAATAGAAGAAATTGTTTTAGTTTCGGAAGCTAATCAGCACACGCACTCCAAATCCACTTCTGATATTAAATAGTTGGGATTTTACATATTTACCATATTTATTATTTATATTTATTATAATATAAAATTTGATAAACAACTGCAAAGCACCACTCAACTAACAGACGAGATATGTGTGTTATGCACTGGCTAACCGTATCAGAAGAGTGACAGATCAAACCAATATAAAATTTTAGAAAAATTACGACAATAGTTCCAAAGCTTCAAAGAGTAAGTCACCAACCTTAAACTCCACATAAGGGTTTTTAATATATCAGTACGATCGTCTGGCGATCTCAAATTAATTACAACGAAATAAATAAATAAACTTTTAAATATATATATTTCAACAGAAAAGATAAAAGTAAAATTATATAAATAAATTAATTAATTACAACAAAAAAAAAAGAATTATTAAATAATAATTAAAGACACCGTTGTTGTGGTTGTTGTAGATAGAGTTTATCGATTTATATTAGTTATAATGGGACAATTTTCAAAATCGTTTCAATTAATAATAAACCATTAATTGTTGGTGGTATATAACATATATTTAAATATTTTTTATCATTTGTACCAATATCCATATGTTTAATATCAATTGTATCCAAATGTTTACCATGTAAATTATTATTTATAATAAAAATAATTTTATGATTTTTTTTACATGAATTTATGAATGTTTTCTTTATGCATATTTGCTCCCTAAAATAAATGAAATAAAACAAATTAAAAATTATAATTAAAAATAAAATAAAAAATAATTCTAATTATCTTACTGGTTATCAAGAAATAATTCTGCATCATTCTCTATACATATTTCTATTAATGTATTAACAATCTTGTGTATGTGAATACAAATATCATTTAAATGATTAAGAAAATCAATCAATTCCAAGGATGTTTTACATTTAGATGATAAATTAAATGGTAAACGTGCCAGAAATTCACGATGTTTTAATAAATTTATTGTACTCAATGGTTCTGAAAATAAAAAAAAAAAAATGTTTTTAGAAATAAACAACGAAAATGCGAAAAACGAAAAATTTACTTTTCTGTTCATTTTCTTCTACGAAAACATTTTTAAATAACAAAAACTCGTCACAAATTTTATTTTCACTTAATTTTATCCATAATATAAATGATTTAATATGCTTATTTGTAAATTTTAATAAATCATTAAAATAATATGAATCATTATATGACCAACAATCATGTAAATCTTCGCTAATTTTATTCTTTAATAATTCATTAAATGTAGGTAACAATGGAAAATATGCTGGTACACCACAAACATTATCCGTTGAATTATTCTCGGAACTATTAAGAATACTAAAAAGAAAAAGATTTTTTTTAAATAAGATAAAAACAAATCAAAAATAGCAAAACAACATACAAATCTTTTAAATTCATGCATAGAAATCTAAATGGTGGTATTTTAGGTTCATATTCTATCTGTGCCTTCTCATCGATAATTTCTTTAGTCACTAAATGTTTTTTTAGCGCACACACCTTACTGTTTAAATCCTCTTGCATTTTATTCAATTCGTCTGTATAGAAATTTAATTTTAAAATCTTTTTTTTTTTTATAACAATTGGTGATAATAAAGATGCATCAGCATTCATATTTTTTGTATTATTATCAATTGTTATCAGCTTATCATCAACATCATCCATTAATGAATTTATTAAATCAATATTCATATGTGAATCATAGATATTTGAACTATTTGGTGAAATGTTTATATTATAGAAATGCGATTTTTCATTATTTTTATCATCATTCGATAATTCTAAAGGATTTAAGTTACATAAAAATTGTGTATTATTCGCTAATGTCGACTCACGTGATGATGCACCACTAATTAATTGATTATTACACAACGATTTCCGTCCATAATATTTTGTACTTGAAAATTTGTCTTGCGATGCATCATTTGATGCAAACATATTTGAAATATCTAATCTGTCACCATTCAAATAAATTTCATTCTGCTTATTATGTGGTAATTGACTGTAATTCAAAGATTCATCTTCCATCATACTAAATTGATTAAATTTGGGCACAGTAAGTTCAAGTTCCTCAGGGAATTTTGATTTCCGTAAATTCCACTCATTTTCATTAGCATCTTCAATTTTCATTACGTATGAACAGCTACTTTTCTCAATGCTTTCGTTTGACATCGTTGAAATTCTTTTATAATCAGACAAAATATTCATTTCATGGCTTGATCCGGTTTTTACATGATCTAATTCCTCGTTCTCAAATTGTTCATTTTGTTTATGATATTTCAATTGGAAATCAGTTGTAGTTTCATGCATGTCATCTAAGGCATAAACAGTTTGTCGGGATTGCGGTTTTTCATTTTTCTTGTCTTGACAAATATTCTCCTTTTCAAAAATTAATTTTTCTTCCTCAACAAGACCTGCGTCTGGTTCCAAAGTCACATCCATTGCACAATGGCCTAAGATTGTTTTTCTGGACTTTGTTGACATGAGAGTGTTATGTTCTCGATACTTATTGGCTCTATCAGGTTTAGAAAGTTCTTGGGTTTTCAATTGGAAATCAGTTGTAGTTTCATCCATGTCATCTACGGCATAAACAGTTTGTCGGGATTTCGGTTTTTCATTTTTCTTATCTTGACAAATATTCTCTTTCTCAAATATTAATTCTTCTTCCTCAACAAGACCTGCGTCTGGTTCCAAAGTCACATCCATTGCATCATGGCCTAAGATTGTTTTTCTGGACTTTGTTGACATGAGAGTGTTATGTTCTCGATACTTATTGGCTCTATCAGGTTTAGAAAGTTCTTGGGTTTTCAATTGGAAATCAGTTGTAGTTTCATCCATGTCATCTACGGCATAAACAGTTTGTCGGGATTGCGGTTTTTCATTTTTCTTGTCTTGACAAATATTCTCTTTCTCAAAAATTATTTCTTCTTCCTCAACAAGACCTGCGTCTGGTCTTAAAGTCACATCCATTGCATCATGGCATAAAATTGTTTTTCTGGACTTTGTTGTCATGTGAGTTTTATGTTCTCGATACTTATTGGCTCTATCAGGTTTAGAAAGTTCTTGGGTTTTCAATTGGAAATCAGTTGTAATTTCATCCATGTCAGCTGCGGCATAAACAGTTTGTCGGGATTGCGGTTTTTCATTTTTCTTGTCTTGACAAATATTCTCCTTCTCAAATATTAATTCTTCTTCCTCAACAAGACCTGCGTCTGGTTCCAAAGTCACATCCATTGCATCATAGCCTAAGATTGTTTTTCTGGACTTTGTTGACATGAGAGTGTTATGTTCTCGATACTTATTGGCTTTATCAGGTTTAGAAAGTTCTTGGGTTTTCAATTGGAAATCAGTTGTAGTTTCATCCATGTCATCTACGGCATAAACAGTTTGTCGGGATTGCGGTTTTTCATTTTTCTTGTCTTGACAAATATTCTCCTTTTCAAAAATTAATTCTTCTTCCTCAACAAGACCTGCGTCTGGTCTCAAAGTCACATCCATTGCATCATGGCCTAAGATTGTTTTTCTGGACTTTGTTGCCATGTGAGTTTTGTGTTCTCGATACTTATTGGCTCTATCAGGTTTAGGAAGTTCTTGGAATTTCAATTGAAAATCAGTTGTAATTTCATCCATGTCAGCTGCGGCATAAACAGTTTGTCGGGATTTCTGTTTTTCATTTTTCTTATCTTGACAAATATTCTCTTTCTCAAATATTAATTCTTCTTCCTCAACAAGACCTGCGTCTGGTTCCAAAGTCACATCCATTGCATCATGGCCTAAGATTGTTTTTCTGGACTTTGTTGACATGAGAGTGTTATGTTCTCGATACTTATTGGCTTTATCAGGTTTAGAAAGTTCTTGGGTTTTCAATTGGAAATCAGTTGTAGTTTCATCCATGTCATCTACGGCATAAACAGTTTGTCGGGATTGCGGTTTTTCATTTTTCTTGTCTTGACAAATATTCTCTTTCTCAAAAATTATTTCTTCTTCCTCAACAAGACCTGCGTCTGGTCTTAAAGTCACATCCATTGCATCATGGCATAAGATTGTTTTTCTGGACTTTGTTGCCATGTGAGTTTTATGTTCTCGATACTTATTGGCTCTATCAGGTTTAGAAAGTTCTTGGGTTTTCAATTGGAAATCAGTTGTAATTTCATCCATGTCAGCTGCGGCATAAACAGTTTGTCGGGATTGCGGTTTTTCATTTTTCTTGGCCTGACAAATATTCTCCTTCTCAAAAATTAATTTTTCTTCCTCAACAAGACCTGCGTCTGGTCTCAAAGTCGCATCCATTGCATCATGATCTAAAATTGTTTTTCTGGACTTTGTTGACATGGGAGTGTCATGTTCTCGATACTTATTGGCTCTATCAGGTTTAGAAAGTTCTTGGGTTTTCAATTGGAAATCAGTTATAGTTTCATCCATGTCATCTACGGCATAAACAGTTTGTCGGGAATTCGGTTTTTCATTTTTCTTGTCCTGACAAATATTCTCTTTCTCAAAAATTATTTCTTCTTCCTCAACAAGACCTGCGTCTGGTCTTAAAGTCACATCCATTGCATCATGGCATAAGATTGTTTTTCTGGACTTTGTTGCCATGTGAGTTTTATGTTCTCGATACTTATTGGCTCTATCAGGTTTAGAAAGTTCTTGGGTTTTCAATTGGAAATCAGTTGTAGTTTCATCCATGTCATCTACGGCATAAACAGTTTGTCGGGATTGCGGTTTTTCATTTTTCTTGTCTTGACAAATATTCTCCTTCTCAAAAATTAATTTTTCTTCCTCATCAAGACCTGCGTCTGGTCCCAAAGTCATATCCATTGTATCATGGCATAAGATTGTTTTTCTGGACTTTGTTGCCATGTGAGTTTTATGTTCTCGATACTTATTGGCTCTATCAGGTTTAGAAAGTTCTTGGGTTTTCAATTGGAAATCAGTTGTAATTTCATCCATGTCAGCTGCGGCATAAACAGTTTGTCGGGAATTCGGTTTTTCATTTTTCTTGTCCTGACAAATATTCTCCTTCTCAAATATTAATTCTTCTTCCTCAACAAGACCTGCGTCTGGTCCCAAAGTCACATCCATTGTATCATGGCCTAAGATTGTTTTTCTGGACTTTGTTGACATGGGTGTGTTATGTTCTCGATACTTATTGGCTCTATCAGGTTTAGGAAGTTCTTGGAATTTCAATTGGAAATCAGTTGTAATTTCATCCATGTCAGCTGCGGCATAAACAGTTTGTCGGGATTTCGGTTTTTCATTTTTCTTATCTTGACAAATATTCTCTTTCTCAAATATTAATTCTTCTTCCTCAACAAGACCTGCGTCAGGTCTTAAAGTCACATCCATTGCATCATGGCATAAGATTGTTTTTCTGGACTTTGTTGCCATGTGAGTTTTATGTTCTCGATACTTATTGGCTCTATCAGGTTTAGAAAGTTCTTGGGTTTTCAATTGGAAATCAGTTGTAGTTTCATCCATGTCATCTACGGCATAAACAGTTTGTCGGGATTGCGGTTTTCCATTTTTCTTGTCTTGACAAATATTCTCCTTCTCAAAAATTAATTTTTCTTCTTCAACAAGACCTGCGTCAGGTCTTAAAGTCACATCCATTGCATCATGGCATAAGATTGTTTTTCTGGACTTTGTTGCCATGTGAGTTTTATGTTCTCGATACTTATTGGCTCTATCAGGTTTAGAAAGTTCTTGGGTTTTCAATTGGAAATCAGTTGTAGTTTCATCCATGTCATCTACGGCATAAACAGTTTGTCGGGAATTCGGTTTTTCATTTTTCTTGTCCTGACAAATATTCTCCTTCTCAAATATTAATTCTTCTTCCTCAACAAGACCTGCGTCTGGTCCCAAAGTCACATCCATTGTATCATGGCCTAAGATTGTTTTTCTGGACTTTGTTGACATGGGTGTGTTATGTTCTCGATACTTATTGGCTCTATCAGGTTTAGGAAGTTCTTGGAATTTCAATTGGAAATCAGTTGTAATTTCATCCATGTCAGCTGCGGCATAAACAGTTTGTCGGGATTTCGGTTTTTCATTTTTCTTATCTTGACAAATATTCTCTTTCTCAAATATTAATTCTTCTTCCTCAACAAGACCTGCGTCAGGTCTTAAAGTCACATCCATTGTATCATGGCCTAAGATTGTTTTTCTGGACTTTGTTGACATGGGTGTGTTATGTTCTCGATACTTATTGGCTCTATCAGGTTTAGGAAGTTCTTGGAATTTCAATTGGAAATCAGTTGTAATTTCATCCATGTCAGCTGCGGCATAAACAGTTTGTCGGGATTTCGGTTTTTCATTTTTCTTATCTTGACAAATATTCTCTTTCTCAAATATTAATTCTTCTTCCTCAACAAGACCTGCGTCAGGTCTTAAAGTCACATCCATTGCATCATGGCATAAGATTGTTTTTCTGGACTTTGTTGCCATGTGAGTTTTATGTTCTCGATACTTATTGGCTCTATCAGGTTTAGAAAGTTCTTGGGTTTTCAATTGGAAATCAGTTGTAGTTTCATCCATGTCATCTACGGCATAAACAGTTTGTCGGGATTGCGGTTTTCCATTTTTCTTGTCTTGACAAATATTCTCCTTCTCAAAAATTAATTTTTCTTCTTCAACAAGACCTGCGTCAGGTCTTAAAGTCACATCCATTGCAACATGGCTTAAGATTGTTTTTCTGGACTTTGTTGACATGAGAGTGTCATGTTCTCGATACTTATTGGCTCTATCAGGTTTAGAAAGTTCTTGGGATTTCAATTGGAAATCAGTTGTAGTTTCATGACTATGACTATAACTATGACTCTTAGTATTCATTTCAATTATTTTTTCTGGTAATTTATTTGCATCTAATTTGTCAGAGATGCTTTCATCCATTTTTTCATTTGAGTAAATTGTTTCTCTTGCCCTATTGGGAACATATATGTCTTTATCATTATGCACTGTCTCGTCTATAAAGATAGTTTTACGGTTTTCACTATTCAATCCTTTGCCATGATCCCCACATAATTTTATATTTGTTTCGCTACTACAAATAATATCGCTACTATTCGAAAAACTAAGATCTTTATTCACATTGAAGGTGGGAAGTTTAAAACTAATTTCTTTTGTTAAATTAAAAATACTTTCATTTATACTACTATCATCGTTTAAAATTGTGCACTTTGATGTAGTCATCATAAAGTTATCAGTAATATTTGTATGTTTATAATCGGTAATATCCATGTCAGTATTTTCTGAAATGGTTTTTTGATGATGATTTAGACGAGAATTTAAAATTGGAATTTTAGAGCATGTAGATTTTATGAGTATATCCGATGGCTCTGCTGTATTACGACACATTTCTATTAATTCATAATTATTTTCATTGTCTGGTACGTTGATTCCAAATAATTCCATGCCATGCTCATCTTTATGTAACATTAAATCGGCTTCTATGCGATCTAAACTTTCCCGCACTAAAGCTATTGAAGTTTCATTTTGTTTATCTAAAAATTCTGATGAATTAGAATTCATTAATTCACTTATATTATATGGTATAGTAATATTAGCACTTATATATTGGTTTTTTATATTTTCTTTTGTTTTAGCTATAATAGAATTTTGCTTTTCTTCTTCAAACGTTAACGTACGCCGTGCAGTTTTATGATTGTTTTCTTCCGTTTTATCAATAATAACATTTTTAACATCTATCTGACAATCATTTATTGTAGCTAATGGCAAATTATTATTTTTCTTAGCGATTTGTTGTAGTTTCTTTTCTATTGTGGCCATCATTCCTGCTGGTCTTACACATTGTGATTTCGTTGTATTTAATGGTGTTGAATCCACGATATTATTCGTTACAATAGAATTTGTTAAGACTGTTTTTGATAGAAGACATTTTTCATTCTGCTTAAGAATAGGTATAATTATTTTTGATTTAACAACTGTTTTATGATTATCTATTATTTTATTTTCATCATTTTCTGTAAAATTATTTCCAATAATTTTAATTTTTGGTTTATATTTCGGTCCAAAAGATGTCATTCCCTTGGACATGCTACTCCTTAGATTATAATGTGACTCATTTAAATGGTCTTTCTGGTCATTTAATTCCACATTTGGAATTAATGTTTTTTCATCAATTTTATCCTGTGTTATACAAGTATTCTCAGCATCTGATTGCTCGTAAGAACTACCCCATATTGTTGATTTATCTTCACCGCTTCTAAATTCCCTGTAATTCAATTTATTATTAAATATTTATTTTGGATGGGTATTTTGATTACATACTTAACACTATTTTTTGCTGAAAAACTGATACGACGCATTTGTCTTGTAAATGTTGCGGTTGGTGTACTTTCAGCACTTGAAAATTTTTTCAATATCTACAAAATTTTAAATAACTATATTAATGAAAAAAAATAATCAAATTCTATATATTAAATATATGAGAATCAGTCTGTTCAAGAATGTTTAAGAGAATTAGTAAAAAATAAACTGTAAGAGAAGCTAGCATAATTGTTATTTTGTAAATCAGGAAATCACGTTCGTCAGAAGTGATTCCTATTTTGTAAAGCCAATTTATATTTATCTTAATAAAATTTATAATTATATTTATTTTTATAAGTTTATGCCCGGATCTACCAAAAATACAGTCTATATGCAATGTTGTGATCCAAAATTGATCACAAAAGATTATATTATACAAATTATAAGTATAATATAATCTTTTAATTTTAACATGCACATGTTAAGTTTAATATTTTAAGATAATAATAATATAATAAAAAGAAGGTTTTGCAGTAATAAATGAAGATAAGAAGAAGTTAGTTAGTTAGAAGTAAGGAAAAACCCAGACCAATAAATACATTAAATATATAAAGTCCCAAATATTATAAAATGTGCAGAAATTATCTTGTCACTGCACATGTTTTCAAAAATAGAAACAATTAGTACTCTCGGTCAAGTTCCCAGTCATAAAAATAGGACGCTTATCTAAAATTCTAGACCTGGATACAAGTTTATTTGAACACCCACCCTTCACACAATTAATTTTAGTATAAATAATGTAGAAATCGCAGGGTAGGTATTCAGAACTCGAGAAGACCGTAACTACGACACTCATACCCGCGATATTAGAAGATCATAATTATATCTAACTTTTATTTTATAATAAATAAATTTTAAAGTTATATAAAAAACAAAGATATAGCAGTATAACAAAATTATTCAAAGGATTTTATTGTATTATCTAATTTTTTAACACTAAACACTATGAATAAAATCTAGATAAATAAAACAGAAAGTAAATTATTTCAATCACAAACAAAGATATTTGTACACATAACTTACAGATGAACGTTTATAATTTTTATGTTTATCCATTTTTATATATTTTATTCACTTTTTTAACTATATTTAATAATAAAATTAAAAATATTTTCGTTTTATTTTTACATCAATATTTGACAGCTTCACAACAGACAATAAAAAAAACGTTTATTGTATTGTTATTCGAATTTGTGATTATGACGCTATAGATTCAAACATCCAATCAGAAATTAACGTTCACAATGAATTTATTTGGACAGATGTCAGATTATTTTTTATAGTCAATAATGATTTATATACAACTTCAAGACTATTTAAATAAAATTTGTAAATATTAATTTTTATTCTAAATTATTTTTATAAAATATTGATTTATATTATACTATATTATATTATAAATTTGTTTAAAATTAATTTATTTTTTTAATTTAATTTTGATTATAAATAAAATTAAATATAAATAAGACAATGTTAACTCCGAAAATAATCACCGTAAAAATTTCTGAGTCATGTAATAATTGTCATATTGTCAACAATTGCATGAAAAACTATTCTATTCGTTTCTAGCAATTCTTGTACATTTTTTTTTATAAATAACCTAAAAAAAAGTTTTAACTTAATTTCAAGTTTTTCTCATACTAATATTATAGGTATGATTATATGCGCATGTTTCTTGCTATCCCTCTCACACAATATGACGTCAGCAGTAACACTGTATACATTTTTTTATATGAGAAATTTCATATGATTTTATTCGTTAGATTTTTTTTTTAATAAAAACTAAAAATTAGTCATTAAATCAAAGGAATTTTAAATAATAATTAATTCTATATAATATTATATATATAAAGAATAATTACATTTAAAAAAATATTAAAATTTTTCTAATTTTATAAGTAAAAAAAATGATTTCCTGTAATGAAGCTGAGTTTTAACGGTTTGTATTGCATATGTTTTTTGTACTATAGTTAGTTCTTTATATATAGTTCTTTCTTTTATTAAATATATAATTTATTTAATTTGCTATTGGGCATTTATGTATTTTTGATAATAAAAATAATTTATATAATAATAAAAATTATTATTATAATAATATAAATACTAATTATTGGTTTAAAATATACTTTAAAATATGTAATTATGTATACTACTATGCGGCGGTTGGCTGCCCCAACACAAGTGACGTCACATGCGCAAGAAAAATGCTTTTTTGAACGAGAACGATCGTACCTATTATATTAGTATTATGCCTTTCTTATAAGAGTAGTGTACACTGTTAAATTCTTATTTATGTTAATTTTATTTGCACCACATCACACATTAACTTTTGACATTTCGTATAAAACACAAAAAAAGGATTAAAGAACAAATAGAAATTTTTCAAAAACCATATTAAAGTGTTAACAATTAATTAATAAAATAAAATTGGATATAAAGTGTTAAAAAAATAATAATAATAAAGTGTCAAAGTTTCATAATTTGTTTGTTTTTCTTATAGTTTTTTTTTTGGTACCTTTAATCAAACAAAAAAAAATGGGTAATACCGACACAAAATTAACATTTCGTAAGGCTATTGTTCAGCTGACAACAAAAAATCAGGTAGAAATATTCTCTATAAACAATTTTTTAATTATTTATTATGAATATATGTAATGTTTATTATAAAATTATGTGATTATATTGTTAATACTTCCACTTGTTTTACTGTTTTTCATAATTTATATTTTTCCTTGCATAAAAGTTTTAATTACAGATTTTTATTTAATTTCCATAATGTAAACAGTTTCTTGTAAAATATAAATAAAATAATTAATTAATTATATTTTGTATGATAAATATAACAAAACATATGTTTGGTACGTTTACCACCTACGTCATACAATTCATACTACTTTGCATTAATCGATTAGCAAAGTGTTTTTTTTTATGTATTTATGATTATTAAATATCGTGTTTCATTTATTTCTATTTATTAATAAAATTTATTTATTTATTTATTAAAACAAATTTTTTGTCAAACAAATAAATTTCTATACAAACAAAGACAATTGAATCAACAAATGAAACATTTTGGGATCAATTTTGGTCAGATCATGCAACAAGTGTACAAGATGTATTTGCATTAATACCAGCAAATGAGATAAGAACATTACGTGAGGATAATCCGGCAAATTTAGCAACACTGTGTTATAAAGCAACGGAAAAATTAGTTAGGGCGGTTGATAATAGTTGTAGGACACAAGCTGAACAACAGGCTGTATTAAATTGTGTACGTTTATTATCTAGAATATTACCATATGTATTTGAAGATAAGGAATGGTGTGGCTTTTTTTGGTCATCATTACCGTCTGGTGATAATTCTGATGATTCAGCAACACCACTTGCACATAGTCTGCTGAATGCTATCTGTGTAAGTTAGTTATACAAATAAATTCAATCAAAATTTTGAATGATTAAATTAGATAATTAATTAATAATCGATAAAAATGTTTTTTTTTAGGATTTGTTATTCTGTCCCGACTTTACCGTTGTAGCAACACGACGTTCGGGACCAGATAAAGCTGAAGAACTAACAAATATTGATAGTTGCGAATATATATGGGAATCTGGTGTTGGATTTGCACATTCTCCACCAAAAAACTCATTAATGGATCAACGAAGAACTGAATTATTGAAATTATTGTTGACATGCTTTAGTGAGACAATGTACCGTATACCAACAATGAGCGAGGAACCAAATAAATGGATTGCGTAATAATTATTTTTCCCTTTGATGTTTTTTTTGTAATTATCTCTTAAAAGTCGATTTTATTTTATTCTTAGTCATTTTACAAGTGCAGAAAATCGTCATGCATTACCAATATTCACATCATTATTAAATACAGTATGTGCATATGATCCAGTTGGATTAGGTGTTCCATATAATCATTTATTATTCACTGATACCACTGAACCACTTGTTGAAGTTTGTTTACAAATATTGATTGTAACATTGGATCACGATATGACATTTAATTCAATAAATAATCATCAACAAATCAGTCAGGTGCATAATCATCATCATCATCAACAACAACAACAACAGCAGCAACCAATTATTTATGATGAGACAAATATTGTTGATAATTTATTTATAAATTATTTATCACGAATACATCGTGATGAGGATTTTCAATTTATATTAAAAGGAATAACACGTTTATTAAATAATCCGCTTGTCCAAAGTTATTTACCAAATTCAACAAAACGTTTACATTGTCATCAGGAGTTATTAGTATTCTTTTGGAAGATATGCGACTATAATAAAGTGAATTTATTACGGATAAATTATCATTTATTAAATATCATTTAACGTTTAATTATTTAATTACAGAAATTTTTATATTATGTACTTAAAAGTAGTGATGTTCTTGATGTTCTCGTTCCCATATTATATCATTTAAATGATTCACGTGCTGACCAATGTTTGTCTTCTTTATTTTATTACTTGAAATAGAGAAATTTATTTAATTAATTTTCTTTTTTTTTTTCAATTTTCAGCACGTGTTGGTTTAATGCATATTGGTGTTTTTATTTTATTATTATTATCGGGTGAAAGAAATTTTGGTGTACGATTGAATAAACCGTATACAGCAACTGTACCAATGGATATACCTGTATTTACCGGATCACATGCAGATTTATTAATAACCGTTTTTCATAAAATTATTGCAACCGGACATCAAAGATTACAACCATTATTTGATTGTTTACTTACTATTTTAGTTAATGGTAAATTAAAAATTATTAATCTAATTAGTTTAATTCTATTAATTAACGATTGTATTAATTATATTTTAGTGTCACCATATTTAAAAACGTTATCAATGGTAGCAAGTATTAAATTATTACATTTATTGGAAGCATTTAGTACACCGTGGTTCCTTTATAGTGCACCGTCCAATCATCATTTGGTATTTTTCTTGCTTGAAATTTTCAACAACATTATTCAATATCAATTTGATGGTAAACATTAAATGTTTGTTTTTTTTTGCTTTTATTAATTAATTAATAAATTTTTTATTTCTTTACAAGGTAATTCAAATTTAGTTTATACAATAATACGTAAGCGTCACGTATTTCATGCGTTAGCAAATTTACCATCAGACGCCCATGGTATATCAAAATGTTTAAATACTCGTAAAGGTGGTCGTGGTAGTATTAATAATGGTAATAATTCTCATGTGGTACGTACAACACCAATACCTGTAAAACGTGTGCCACCAGAAATAGTAACAAGTATTCAAAGTGAACAACCAGACGAAGAGGAAGATATTTCTGATGGTGATAAAAGTGATTTAGGCGAAGCGTCAATGGAAGGTTCACGTCCAGCATTACCAGCCGAACCAGGAACATTAAAAGCATCACTATTAGACACACCAGGTAAATGGAATTGAATTTTATAAAAACACAAAAAAAAAACAAAATAAATTAAATTAAACTTCTTGAAGAAATTAATCAAATAACTGAACGTGAATCAGCACATCCAACAACACCGCATCAGGTATGTGACATAACAACAACAATTGAAGAAGAACAACAGCCAAAGAATCCTGAACTTGATACCGTTTCTGATACATCTACGGTAATATTAATTAATTTTTTTACTTTTATATTTATTTAGTTAGCTAAAAGTAGTGTTTTTAAAAATCAAAAAAATTACTTAAACTACTCTAAAAATATATGAGATAAATAAGTTAAAAAATGTTTTAAAAGACAAACCAAATTATATATTCTCTATATTATTTAGCCTTCAACTCCTAAGAAAGCTATAACATCTACCACACCTACTACTACTACACCTACTACTACTACACCTACTACTACTACTACTTCTTCTACTACTTCTCCTTTTAAGCGGGCTGTTACACAGGTAGCTACAAACAAAACAAAAGAAAAAAATTCTAATCAACTAATAAGTAAAATTAATTGGTTTAAATAATAATAATAATAAATGATCGTTGTGTCTGTCTGTAGTTTTGATTTAAATCTATTTCTCTCTATGTTGTGTGTTATTGTTGTTTCTTGATTATCAAATTTATATTTTTTTTTGTTGTTTATTAATAATTAATTAATAATTATTGTTATAGCGTGGTAGTATTCGTGTTACACCAAATACAAATAATGATGTACAAACAACAATTTGGAATCCAACACCAGAATGGGTAACATCATGGCGTATTAAATTACCATTGCAGACAATAATGCGTTTATTACAAGTGTTGGTGCCACAAGTAGAGAAAATCTGTATTGATAAGTATGATTAGATTTTTTGTTTGCCTTTAATTAAATTAGTTTAATTGTTTTTTTTTTTGCCATTTTATCAGAGGTTTAACAGATGAATCAGAAATATTAAAATTTTTACAACATGGTACATTAGTCGGTTTATTACCGGTACCACATCCAATTTTAATAAGAAAATATCAAGCAAATAGTGGAACTACGGCATGGTTTCGTACATATATGTGGGGTGTTATATATTTAAGGTAAAAAAAAAAACGTCTCTTTGTTCATTAATTAATTTTGAATTTATTTCTTGTAGAAATGTTGATCCAGCAATATGGTATGATACAGATGTGAAACTTTTTGAAATACAAAGAGTATAAATAATATAAAATTGAATTTTTCTACTATTAATAAATTAATACTTTTAATTAATTAAATCTTGCTGAATGTATTTTTTTTTTGTTTTAAGATTAAAATTTATTTGGTTTTTTTTGTTCTTTTAAATAAAATTAATCAAATGTCGTTTGAACGTTACGTTTTTTTTTAGATTAAGGAAATAATCATTAATTTTACCTTTTTTTAAATATGATTTGTATTAAAGTGTGCTGTCAATTTATTACACATAACGAAAAACAAGGAATTTATTGGATCTCAAGAAGATACGTTTGTGGTGAATGCCTGCCACTCCTCCATTGTACATTTTTATTGCTTTTTATAGCTATTCAAAATTGAATAAACACGAAACTTAATTATACAGAATAATCATTAAATTTCTAGTATACTAGAAAGTGTACTAGTAGTACTGTAATATAAATGCTTATTAAATATTTTGTTTAATAGGAATGGAAACGTTACGTTTTTAATTCCATGAACAAAATAAAATATTTATTGCGTGCAGTTAATTAAATTAAACAAAGTTTAATGCAAATAATTTGTCAATTTTTATATTTATATTTATTTATTTTCCTATCAAAATAATACATCCAGATTATAGAGTAAATATAATCTGGTCATGTATTTTCAATAATATCATTCTATAGAGATTTTTTATCATTCCATTTATTTTTTTTTTTTATTCAGTATTTAAATAAATTCCAATGTAAAATACAGTCTGCAAATAAATTACGCTATGATCTCTTTGAAAAAAAATCACCCCTTAAAAGACGCTAAAGTTCAAAACTATAAAATAAAAGTTTCTTTTATATAATTAATTAATCAAAAAATAGAAATATTATTCTTAAATAAATATTTAATTATAATTAGTGTACGTACTTATAAAACTAAATAAATTAAAAAAAAAAAAAAAAAATTCTTTTTTTTGTTTGAATTCTCATTGCTTGATAAATTTACACATGACGGCGCATGATGATATAAGTTGGATATCCGGACGAACATAATATCTTTCTGTTACCCAAATAAAACGTTATAAAGCTTGATATTTATTAAATTTCCGGCTATACCTACTTAGACTCTCAAAACGAAAAGTAAATGGTGGAATTTCGTATCAATTGAAAGATATTAAAAAACTGGGGCTATACCGACCTAGACTCTCAAGTCGATCTAGAAGAAGTAGAGGGTGGAATTTGATATCAATTGAAAGATGTTAAAAAACTGTTATGAAAATCCTTAGGCAATCGGAAAAACTATTTTTTTGTAAGCCTTTAAAATAATAATTATGTTAAAAATGTGCAAAAAAAAATTAATTAGATAAAGGACAGTCTAATTAATAAATTATAATTAAAATTTTCCTAATTTTCTTTATATTTTCCTCACTATACATTTAAAAAAAAAAAAATGCAGACAAATTTTATAGTTTCCTATTCATTCGCAGAGAGCGACACATCATTTAAATTTTTTCTGGAAAATTTGTTGGAATAGATAGTTCCTATAATTTATATAGGATAATTAGGAAAAAGGATAACAATAAACAAAGAGAAAGATATTTTGCATACTTGTATAAAAAAAAATTTTTTTTTTCTTTATTTACAAAATCAATTCCATTCATTTATTCATCAACTAATCCTCCACATACCACTTGGTACGTTTTGAATTTTTATTACCATTATTAACAGATGCAGCTGTATTTATAATCTTTTTATAATTACCGACCATCACTGAAAAATTATCCATTGTTAATTTTTTCTTTTTGATAAGACTATTCTTCTGTAATTTTGTATGAATATGTTTATTTGTATTATTTACACGACGATCGGCTATTAATTGTTTTTTCAGTTTTAATTTCTTTTCCAATTTTTTATCTTTTGTTATACGATTCATGTGCTCGTGCACCTGTTCAGTGATTTTTTTATTTGAACGCATACTCGTTTTTGTACCCTTAATCGATGATGTTCCCGCATAATTTTCATGCTTTGGTTTACTTAATGACACACTGTCCGTTTTTTGTGTGTCGGTATTCGTATCTTTCGTTCCTTTGTTTATTAATTTCTTATCATCCTTTGATTTTTTGTCTTTTTGCTTTTTCTTCTTCTTCGCTAAATTGTCCGCTTTATTTGGATTGTTCATCCGGGACTTCTCTAAACGTTTCATTTTAATATTCATCACTTTTTTATCCTCAATGCTAAATGATACAATAGGTCTCTGGATTTATAAAAAAAAAAGAATCTGGTTAGCTGGATGATTCAATTGATTTAATTAAAATAAATAAAATCTTACATTTTTTGCACCGAAAACGTTTGGATTATTATTTAACTTCCTTAAACACAACAATGCGTCTTCATGGGATTTGAATGACAGAAATCCATAGCCTTTAGACTTGCCATTAGGAAAGCCAACGGACGGAAAATTCTCTCTCATTACACGACATTCGGATGGCTGAAAAAGAAAAATCAATAAGTGTCATGAACAGGCTTTTAGTTTTTTTATTTTTAATTAAAAATTACCTTCATTTTTGTTTGTTTGAATACAGTTTTCCTTAATTTTCCATCGTCGATAATTTGCGGTAAATTATGTATTGTCAAACGTTCTCGGGATACGAAACGATTAAAATTTTTCAACAATTGTGCTTTGCTTTGTTCTAAACGTATACGTTGGCCCATATCTGAGGCTGATACACCAACAGCTGCCGGTGATCCAGCCATTATTAATCCTTCTTTTATTAAATATAAATTACGTGAATCGGCTATTTCTTTTGTTTCACTCAATTTTGCTTTATTACGAATATCATCGCGTGACAATGCTTGAACTGGATCTAATATTTGTTCCAATAATTTAAACTCAGTACCAGCCTGTAAGCACATATCAGCTGATGCTTTTTCTTTAAATTTAACAAAACCTGTACCTTTTGAATGACCAGAAACGGGATCTACGTTTATTAGTGCGTACCACGCTTTTCCAAATTGTTGACAGCATTTACGAAATTCGTGATTGGTTGCGTCAAAGGGTAAATTTTTAATAAAAACCGTACATCCCTCTTTAACGTCATTTGAAGGACGCTTAACTTCTGGTTTTTTATCTTCTTCGTCATCTGCATCTGATTTAATTCCAACCTTGGTATCATTTTCATCATCGTCGTTACTTTCATTTGAATCCATATCATCTTCCTCGTTGTCTACATCATCATCATCACCTATATTTTTATTGGCATCTGTTATTACCACTTCTTTTGTATTCTCAATATCATTTTCTGTTTTTATCTCATCTTTAATTACAGTATTTACCACATTTTCTACTTTTGGTTGATTCTTTTTATTATAATTAGTCTTGTCCAGAGCCCAATCAACAGTTACTTTCCTTTTTAATAATTCTGTTCCAGAAACATATTTAATAGCTTTTGCTGCGTCATTAACACGATTAAATTGTATGAAAGCACAACCAACTAATTTTCCGTCAGGACGTTTTAATAATTTTATTTCATTTGTTTCACCATATTTTGTAAAAAATTCCTTTAAAAATTCTTCAGTTACTTTAAATGATAAATTACGTATAATTATACGTGCACGTCTATTAATATCTGATTTTTCCTTAACTGGATAAAATTTTTGTTTCTTTAATTTTTTTTCTTTTTTTAATGTGTCGGCATTTAACTTTGAATTATCTACTTCCTGACTTTCAACTGAAATTATTTTTATTGAATTAGTATAAAATAAAATTATAATTTTTTTTTATTTAATTACTCACATGGAATAACATCATCCATTATAAAATTGACTTATTAATTAATATCAATTAAATTTATTTAATCAATTTTAAAATAAAAACAATAATTATAGGTTAGAAAATGTGACAAAAACACAACTCTATTTAGTTTAATTTTACACCACAAACTACCACCAACACATACAAATTACATATGACAGATAATTTTTGGGAAATTTTCTCTTACAATGGTGGCCATGTTGTTTTAGATAAAATAAAATTAAAAAAAAAATTATCGTCATAAAAATCGTCCATTTTTGTTAAATACTAGCAATGCTGACAACATTTTTGTATTAAAAAAACTTAATAAAAAATATAAAATAAAAAAATATATATATTAATTAAATTTGAATTAATTAAAAATAACAAGTTGACAACAAAGGTAAATTAATGAAATAAATAAATAATATTAAAATAAACATTATTTTGTTATTTATTACATTTAATTATCATATAAAAATGTATTAAATTACATCACAAAAAACTTCGTTTCACCAATCGGCTGTCTCATAAGTCAAAAAAAAAAGTTTTTCCCGACAGAATAAAACTATAAATGGCGCCCGTTATATTTGCCTTTTATTAATAAAGCCGAATAAAAGAAGCCACGCATCATTTTATTATTAACTTATTTAATAAATTGTAATAATTGTATAATTTTTTTTTATTTATAATTAATTTCGTTAAATGTGATAAAAAAAAACACTTTAAATTTAAAAAAAAAAAGAATAATAATAATAAACAAAAAGAAAATAATATTTTAATGGTTGGGAACATTGTAATCGAATGAAAAAAAAAAATTTCAAATTGTCAAAAATTTCACGTTTAATTTTTATTTATGTTGGCGATGTTTGTTTATTTTTTGTAACTCTTCTGATTGTTGTTTTGTTTTATTTACTTTTTGTTTTGTTTTCGTCATGTTTATTCTGTTTTAATTTGTAATTAAAGTGTTTTTTTTTTAAATTAATAATTAAATTATTTTACTTTACATATGTAACATATATTTACTGTTTTACTGAATTTTTAATAATTAATTCGCTAATTTCTTTGTAATGATAGATGACAGACGGCGTCCAAGCCGTTAAAAACGTCAAAAACAAATTACAAAGCCCATTTTGTTATATATGCAATAGTAGAATTGGAGTATCGTCACGAAACGCATTACAATTATTCGGTGTAAAGGTTCGCAAATTTGATTAAATTTTATATAAATAAATGACTAAATAATTTATTTTTTTAAGGCTCACCTTATCAACGGTACACCTATTGCTGTCACATTATCGTCATTGATTCATCGTGATATTGTTGAAGAAACTGCTCACTCACAAATTGTATGTAAGAAATGCAACAAGTTATGTGCGGAGTATGAAGAATTAGAGAATCGTTTAAGTGAAATTAGAACAGAAGTTATTCAAAATTATAATAAAACAATAATTAAGTACGGTGGTAGGCCTGTAGATGTTGATACAGAAGAACTTTTAGCAACATTAGAAGCTAGTGAAGATAATTCAACATTTAATCAAAGTAAAAAATTTAATATTTCTTTATTCCTTTATTTTCAAAATAATAATAAATAATAATTTTAGGTAGGGAAGATATAGAAATAGAAAATTCATCAGGTGAAAATTCCGAAGTTATAATGCCTGGACATATAATAATGCCGTCAAATGAAACAATGCTGAATGATGGAAATAAAAAAATAATTTTAATTCAAAATAAAAAATTAATAAAAAATGAATTTATCGATGATAGTATGAAGAATAAAAATGAAAATATAGAATTTGATGATAGTCAAGAATCAATTGAAGATGAAGATGCACAGGAGCATCATTATTTTGAAGAAGTTGAAATAATAACAGAAAATCATGAAGAATATAATTTATTAAATAACGATGAAATTAATATAAACGATGATCATCATAGTATTGATATTCTTGAGAATAATGATTCTATGGTTGATCAGCAAAATATGGAAATCAATATTATGAAAGGTTATATACATAAAATAAAGAAAATAATTTTAAATAAATATGTTTTTCTTTAGAATTGAGAATGGGTATTAAATTGGAACCGGATGATATAGAAATTAATGAAAATAAAAGACAAAAAAATGGAAAAAGATCAAAATCAGAACCAAAAATTAAGCAAGAAGTACCTGAGGATGGTGATGAAGAAGAAGATAAAGATCCAGAAATGGAAGAACAAGTGGTTAGTAATTAACTTTAATATGTGTTCATAGGGATGAGTCGTTGGAATAACGAACAAGTAAAATTCATTAAAATTTAATGATTCGTCAATTAACAGTGAATTACAATTAAATCCAAATAAAATCATTTTAAGAATATTTCAAAGTTTATCAATGCTCAATTCTAATTATTTATAATTCTAATGTTGATAAGCTAATAACAGCTACAGTGTAACAAATATTTGTATGTAATTATATTCGATTTGTCTTGCTTATTGACTGAACTTTAATTGGCACTTCTCAAATGTTCAGGCTTTTATTCAACTGATTTAAGGGTGATCATTAGATCATTAAAATTTATTTAATAATAGAATAATTGAACTGTTATCGAATTTGTATGCCTAAAATAATATTATGCATACAACAATTAACCTATTAAAATATTTTTTTAGCTTTATATACGTGATGGTGAACAATTTATATGTCAGATTTGTCCTGATTCTCTGGAAGAAGAACAAATACAGTATGATACAAAAGGGATTGTGAGCCATTTGAAAAAGGAACATAATATAATAAGTCATGTATGCGATATATGTGGTGCTAATTTTAAAAAACGTACGGAACTTAGTGAGCATTTAGAGGATCATTTACAGACAAATCAGAATGGAGAATTTCAATGTACCACATGCAATAGAATATTTAAGAATTTACGTTTATATCGTATACACAAGAGGATGCATTATTCAAATGTGAAAACATTTAGTTGTGATCAGTGTCATAAAAAATTCGGGTGAGTTAATTAATTTTGTTAAAATAATCTGGAATATTGATGTTAATTAGTAATTTTATTTTAGTTCAAATAATTTACTAACGGAACATATGAATATGCATACTGGTTTTCGCCCATACAAATGTGATCATTGTGTAAAGGATTTCGCATCAAAATACACGTTATCAGCACATATGAAAATACATTCGGAGAGACCTCGTCCGTTTACATGTAAAGTGTGCAATAAATCATTTTTAAGTGGACAGAATTTGCAGCAACATGAAAAAATTCACACCGGAGTCAAAGGTTACATTTGTAATGTATGTGACAAAGCGTTTGGTACGCTGCACAATTTAACGGTGCATAAAATTGTACATTCAGGTTATAAACCATTTATTTGTCGGACGTGTAATAAAGCGTTTGCCCGACGAGCAGAAATTAAAGATCATGAACGTACCCATACTGGTGAACGTCCATTTGTATGTGATATTTGTAATGCTCGTTTTGCTCAAAAATCAAATTTACAATCTCACAAAAGAGTGACACATTTAAATGATAAACGCTATAAATGCGACGTATGTTCAAGATCATTTAAACGTAGGCGACTTTTGGAATATCATATTCGAGTAATTTTCCTATGGGATACCCAATAGTATTGTTGAAACTTTAAAAATGATTTTACTTACAGGCAACACATACTGGTGAGAGGCCATATAAATGCCCTCAGTGTTCATCATCATTTGTTTATCCGGAACATTTTAAAAAGCATGTCCGGACTCATTCTGGTGACAAGCCATATTTGTGTGAAGTAAGTTCGAAGATATTTTATTAGATGGTTACGTGAATTTATATTTTCTTTTTGTATTTATAGGTTTGTAACAAAGCATTTAATAGTCGAGACAATCGAAATGCACATCGTTTTGTGCATAGTGATAAAAAACCTTATGAATGTTTAGTGTGTGGCCAAGGGTTTATGAGGAAACCATTATTATACGCTCATATGCAGCAACAAGGTTTGTTCTTTTTTTGTAGTTGGATCGTCAACTATACAACAATTTCTTATAAATTATTTTTACATTAAAGGACATTTAAATGATACAATCGTTGTCAATCAACCAAGGATAACAGACGGTGAGCAAATTGTAACAACAGACTCTAAACGAGAATGGTTAAAGCAAAAACATTTATCAGAAGAGAATGTGGATGATGAGGGAAAAGAAATAATCGAGGAAATTGATTATGAAGAGGAGCGTATTGAGGAAGAACGTATTGAAGAAGAGGAAGAATTAGGAGAAGAAAATTTAATTATTGATGGTCAAGTGCAATTTACTGATGAGCAAATAACTGATGACCTTAATGAATATACAAATGTATCGTCGGAACAAATATTTGTGTCCGGCGATGAACATTACATTGAAACAGAAAATGGTCCTGTGCAAATAGTACAAATACGTTTACCAAATGCAGACGGAAAAGATAATATGGCATGGGTTAATCTAGTATCTCAATAAAATCCAAATAAATCTTCGGTTGATTTTCCACTAAATTAACAAACCAATTTTTATTCTTTCCTTAATAATTTTTAATTTAATTACTTTTATTATTAATTTTAATTATAAACAAAAACCATAGTTTTAATTTTAAATATTTTCGCGAATCTAAATGTAGGATGAATTATATTTAGGATAATGTGTTAACAATTTATATATATATATATATTTATATATATATATATATTTATATATATATATATATTTATATATATATATATATATATTTTTTTTTTATGTAAGTAAGTTTCCAATTTAATTTAATTTAATTAATAAATAAATGAAAATCAGTGAAAATTAATTTGTCATTCCAATAGATGATGTTCTGCTCTTTGGGTTCTTATTTTATCGATAAATTTTTTCACGTTTTAATATATCACAACGATCCATCTCAATCTATGTTTTCTGTGAATAATCTGTGTGCTTTGGTAATACAGTAATAAAAATTCAAAACGTACCTAGTGGTATGTGGAGGATTAGATGATGAATGAATAATGGAATTGATTTTGTAAATAAAGACGAAAAAACAAATTTTTTTTATACAAATATATATAATTTATTTATTTATTTATTTTTACAAAATATCTTTCTTTTTGTTTATTTTTATCCTCTTCCCTAATTACACGTGGAAGTAGAATAAATAATTAATTAATTTAAAAGTTATTAGTGATTAGTTAGTAGACTAATTATAAATACTTTTGCTTGTACTTTTCATAATGGACGAAGGTTAATGCGTTTATGATTATAAAAAGAAAAAAATATGGAGCACCCCTAACACCAAACGAAATTATTTCCTTCTTTTCTTTCCATCGTTTTACACATAAATAATAATCAATTAATTATATAAAATTGCTGCTGCTTATCAGACTATTTAACTTTCTTAAAATCAAAAAAAATATGTTATTGAGTCCAATAAAATAAAAACTTGAATTAACTAAGAAAACTGATTTTTAAAAAACCATTTTTGTTTCTATTCCATTTTTACTTAATTAATAATTACGACAAAATAAAGAACTAAAACAGTTAAATTGTTTAATTAATAAATCGTGACGATATTATATATTTAAAGATAATATTTCTTAGATAATAATTGGTAAATTTTTTGTTGTTAATTTTTTACTTTGACCAGGTGATGGTGTACGCGTGCGACTCAACATTGGTGATTTCATATTTCTCCTTGAATATATATCTGGATGTAATTGGGATGCATTTGTTATTGTTATTATTGGTGTTGTTACTGTTGAAGTTCCTGCTCTGGTGCTACGTAATAAATGTGGATTTCTGGGTGTACCATTTGTTTCACGCATTTTTTTTATTGAATTTCTTTTCTTACTTTTTGTAACATTTTGCTGTGGCACAATTGATGAACGACACGGTGATCGTGTGCCTAGAAACTCTTCAAAACAATCATATGAAACTGAATCAGACGTTATTGTATCCTGATTTTTATTATTTATCAATTTTGTGCTGGTACTGCTACCGCTGCTAACACCACCATTATTATTATTATTGTTGTATCGCCCACTTTTACGTTTTAAATTATTGCTACGTCGTTTGTACTAATTAATATTAAATAAAACGAAAAATAATTAAATTAGAAATTTTAATTAAACTACTTAAACCAAAGGACTACCTACAGCTGATCTAATAGTTGTTGCAATCGTACGCTTTCTCATTGGTGACTTAAATGGAGTTTTCTTTGTAACCTTAAGCTCATTTGTTGTGTTCGGACTGTTTATTTCGGACAATAAACTACGTTTTGCGTGCACCATTTCAGGCATCGGTAATTTACGTTTCATCGCCGATACTGTCGTTCTAAAATTAAAATAAAAAATTAAGAAATTAAATAGAAAGAAAACGGAAAATTAAAAAACAAAAAATTCTTACACATTGGGAGTTGCAAATTTTTTTGTTGAATTTATCATTGTTCTCGAGGACATTGGTGTACGATTTGGTATTTTATTCGCTGTACCCGGTGTATTATTTTCCTTTAATGCCTTACGTGTGCTCATTAGTTTTTCCTTATCACTACGTTTCTTTTCCCAATCCATATCAATTATATCCTCTACAAAATTACCGTGCATTGTGAATTTTTTATTATTATTAATCTCATATTCGTTGCAAATATTTAAAAGTTCCTGCTCAATTTTTGGTAATTTTGATGCAATTGTCTTACGTTCCTTTTCCTCTTTAAGTAATTGACCACCACGATTATTATACCGACCGGGCTCTTGAGATTTTGCTTCTAATGCTGTCATTCTTTCCCATAGTACTTGACGTTCCTGAATTAAGGAGAATATTTTTTCATTTCTGTAGTAAAATTTCCTTAAATCATCTAACTCCATTTCATGAAGAGTCAGCATATCTTCTGTATAGTACTGAGAATGAAAATTAGAAAATCTGGAAATTTCAATATCGGATTTGAGTGTCTTCTCCCACCAATATTGTATTTCGGTTCTTATTTTATCGATAAATATTTTTAAGTTTTCACGTTTTAATGTTTCACAACGATCCAATTCAATCCTTAGGAGATCATATGTTTTTTGTGAGTAATCCTTGTGCTTTGTAAATTTAGTTTTAACTGAATCATCAACTTCTAAGCATGTCCATAGCTTATCCAATTGAAAGTGTAAATTATCAATTGATTTCTGTAATTCTTCCAATTGTTCCTTTAATGTCTCATACATTTCACGTAATCGCACCAAATTTACAGCATTTGGTAACATATATCGATCATTCAGCAAATACTCATCTTCATTATGTTCAATCGGTAATTCCAACTCTGTTAACAATTGTTTCGTTTTGGTCCGTAGAAATGAGATTTCGTTTTCACGATTTGTCTTTTCTGCTTTTAATGCCAGTAAATAGTGACGAAATTCATCTAATGTTTCTTCAGAAGGTAATGGATCGTCAACTAGTTCACGTGGTATTTCACCAAGCGCTTTTATTATAATAGAAATAGAAATAATCAATTTAGAAAGTTATAAAAAGGGGGAAAAGAAGTTTTTTATATAAAAAAAAATTACCATCGCAAAGAGATTCCTGCTCAATTAATAAGTGATATATTTCGTCCCTTCTTGCTTTTAGCTGATCCCGTAAGCTATTTAAATTGCCATCTAACGAAAGAAAGTATACGTTTAAGGGCACACCTTTTTTAGGGCTAAGTGAAACATCTACTTGTAATAGACGCTTTAATTCAAGCGCCTCTTCATGCAATACTAAAATACAAATATTTTTAATAAATAAAATTTATCTATGAATCTATAATATAAAATAAATTTAAATTACATTTTGTGTCTGCTATAATTTTCTGTTTTCGCGATTTTGTTTCCTCAATGACATCAGTATAGAATTCGGTAATATGATCTGTTAATCGTATCAAATGATTCTTAGCTACCTCATCTTCAAACATTTCATTCCAATGTGTTATTAAGGAATGCACTGATTTTTTTGATATTTCATTGATTTCACCTAAAATCTGTGATCTATAAATAGAAATTCAAGTATTAAATGTGCGTAATGTTTTGCCGACATAACCGTAACAAAATTAGCGTGGAAAGATAACTGATATTTTATATTTAAATTTACCAAACAAAATTATTTCTACTTACTGTAATTCTTCTACGGATTGTGACATTTTCTTATTTTAAAAATTTATATCTACATAACAAATTATAATATAACTAGCAAATATTTATTATAAACTAAATAATTTTTAATAACTATTTCGTTTATTCTCTTATTAAAAATTAAACTGTTTATGCCGTAGACGATTTGACGTTGCTTT